>MU551667.1:251265-258941 GCA_024362625.1 Silurus asotus
CATTTCCTGCCAGAAAACAGCCTTTCCTCTGCAACTGCAGGAGGGAAAGCGAGCAAGTGAGTAAGAGAGAGAGAGAGAGAGAAAGAGAGGTGGAGTGGAAGAGAGGCTAAGGAGGGGGCTTTTGGCTGTAGAGCAAGTCTGGGCCTTGGTACAGCAAGCCCTGGGCTTAAATCATAAAACCCTGACTTGTCTGAGCTGCAGTCAAAGACAGCGCACGAGTGAACGAGGGAGCTAGAAAGAGATAGATGAAGCCAGAGAAAGAGAGCGATTACGCCATATGGTAGCACTTAAGAGCTAAGTAGGAAGCAAAGAGGGGTGAAGGGGTGTTTCATCGTTCCGTTCCCCCCCTCGGTGTTCCTCTCGGAGCGCGTGCTCGAGTGTGGGAAACGTTCTCTGACACGCATGCCGGCGAACCCCACAGCCGTGTTGTGACATGTGCACGGTCAGCAACGCTCGTAACCCGACACACATAAAGCTGTTTTCCAGCTCCGAGGTTGAGCTGGAGAGTTGTGTGTGTCAACATCTGGGCACACACACTCACACACACACACACACACACACACACTCACACACTCACACACACACACACTCACACACACTCACACACACATGCTATGATACTACACTGTGATACACAAGACTGATCCATACTTCAATTCATTCTATGTAGAGCGTCCTGTTCTACTTTTAGTGGCCAATTGCTGTGATAATAAACTTCACTCTTATGGGAAGATGTTCCACTAGATTATAAAGTGTGCTTGTGCTCCACTAGTCTGATCTTACACCCCTCAAATCTGATCTTACACACCACTAGTCTGATCTTACACACCACTAGTCTGATTTACACACCACTAGTCTGATATTACACCCCTCAAATCTGATCTTACACACCATTAGTCTGATTTACACACCACTAGTCTGATTTGCACACCACTAGTCTGATCTTACACACCACTAGTCTGATTTACACACCACTAGTCTGATCTTACACACCACTAGTCTGATTTACACACCACTAGTCTGATCTTACACCCCTCAAATCTGATTTTACACACCACTAGTCTGATTTGCACACCACTAGTCTGATCTTACACACCACTAGTCTGATTTGCACACCACTAGTCTGATTTGCACACCACTAGTCTGATCTTACACACCACTAGTCAAACCTTACACCCCTCAAATCTGATCTTACACACCGCTAGTCTGATCTTACACACCACTAGTCTTATTTACACACCACTAGTCTGATCTTACACACCACTAGTCTGATCTTACACACCACTAGTCTGATTTACACACCACTAATCTGATCTTACACACCACTAGTCAGACCTTACACCCCTTAAATCTGATCTTACATACCACTAGTCTGATTTACACACCACTAGTTTGATTTACACACCACTAGTCTGATCTTACACACCACAAGTCAGACCTTACACCCCTCAAATCTGATCTTACATACCACTAGTCTGATTTACACACCACTAGTCTGATTTACACACCACTAGTCTGATCTTACACACCACTAGTGAGACCTTACACCCCTCAAATCTGATTTTACATACCACTAGTCTGATCTTACACACAACTAGTCTGATCTTACACAATACTTGTCTGATCTTACACACCACTAGTCTGAACTTACACACCACTAGTCTGATCTTACACACCACTAGACTGATCTTAAACACCACTAGTTTGAACTTACACACCGCTAGTCTGATCTTACACCCCACAAATCTGATCTTACATACCATTAGACTGATCTTACACACCACTTGTCTGAACTTACACACCACTAGTCTGATCTTACATACCGCTAGACTGATCTTACACACCACTAGTCAGATCTTACACACTACTAGTCTGATCTTACAGACCACTCGTCTGACCTTAAAGACCACTAGTCTGATCTTACACCACACTAGTTTGATCTTACACCCCACAAATCTGATCTTACACACCACCAGTCTGATCTTACACCACACTATTCTGATCTTACACCCCACAAATCTGGTCTTACAAACCACCAAATTTGATCTGACATACCACTAATCTGTTCTGTCCAGTATGATCTTACACACAACCTGTTCTGATCTTACACACCACCATTCTGTTATGTCTAATCTTATCTTACACACCACTAGTCTTTTTTGTCTAGTCTGATCTTACACACCACTAGTCTGATTTTACACACCTCTAGTCTGTTCTGTCTAGTCTGATCTTACACACCACTAGTCTGATTTGACATACCACTAGTCTTTTTTGTCTCGTCTGATCTTACACACCACTAGTCTGATCTTACACACCACTAGTCTTTTCTGTCTAGTCTGATCTTACACACCACTAGTCTGATCTTACACACCACTAGTCTTTTCTGTCTAGTCTGATCTTATACACCCTAGTCTGATCCTACACACCATTAGTCTGATCTTACACACCACTAGTTTAATTGGTATGTGAGAGGGAGGTTTTCTGTGTAGAGTAAACTGAGGGTCTGTAGCACACCAGTGAGAACGCTTCCGTTTCACACCCTTTTCTAATTTAGCGCATACATCCTGCTTTCACGTTAATGACTTGAGCTGGCGTGAAGTCTGTAAGTTTTACATACAACCTGACAGTCTGAATACAAATGTTTGTGGATAGAGTGTACACTCCTGAACTGATCCAATCGTTTAAAATCCTGATTGCAGCATTTTTGAAATGCACTAGAAGGTCTGATCTTGATTCAGACTGTCAGGTTGTGGACAATTTAGTCTCCATTTGCTGTTTTAATAGGCTCCACCCTTCTGGAAAGATGTTTAATTAGATTTGTGGAGATTTTCCCTCATTAGTCCACAAGGGTGTTAGTAAAGTCAGGTGTAGGTGAGGTGAGGAAACCTGGCGTGCAGTCAGCATTCACATTCATCCCAAAGGTGTTCAATTGGATATAGAGCTTTATAGCAGGAGATCTTCCACACAAATCTATTAGATGGAAAGCATATCTTCAAGGTGCTGGATCATGGAGCTTTAGGCACAGGAGCATTGTCATGCTGGGAGAGGTTTGGGTCTCCTAGTTCAAATGAAGGAAGAATTTCATGCTGCATTCATAGACGTCCTGTAAAATCACTCACTTTTAAATTTGTGGAGCAGAACCACATATGCCTGGTGTCCCAATACCTTCGGCGATCTGTTTATAGACTTTGATGACCGTTCATTTCTTTACCATCAGCAGCACCACTGCATCCAGGATCTTTGCAATGGTCTTTCCCTCACACATACACATATGGTTTCTATCTCCCTCATCCTGGATCCATAAAAGGTGTGATGGAAATTTGAAATGAACACACTCAGCCATGAGCCTCTTAGCAGATTGGTAATTGCAAACAACTGGGCGGCGAGCGAGACTTCCCCCGACGCTCTGGGAACGCCGGCCACACTCGAATAGCTGAAAGCGACAAGCACCTGGGCTTCCTCCAGACCTGATTTCTAACCTGGATGATGGAATCGTTCCACATACACCGCACTCCAATGCTAGGAATTGGATTGAAGAAATGAAAAAAGGAACCTTTGGAACGATATCATACACTGTGAGGAAAAATGCTATACTATTCTACACTGTACATTTGTGGGGAAAGTGGTAGCTGAGTGGTTAAGGCTCTGGGTTACTGATCAGAAGGTTGGGGATTAGGGACCCTGTATCACCAAGCTTAACTGAGAAACGCCCTTAACCCTCTGTGCTCCAGTGGTGCTGTATCATATATGTGATCCTGTGCTCTGACTCCAGTTTCCTAACATGCTGAAAAAGAACCTGTGACAAGTTTAAAGGGTATTTTCTTAACTTCTTTTCTTTTCTTTTCTTTTCTTTTCTTTTCTTTTCCTGAAGAAGTGTGTTCAGTGGTAATACCACTACCATCCACTAGGGGCATGATAAGAAAACGCTTTTTATTTGTTTATGTTTGTTCATCTATGATGAACAGAAAGTTCTAAAAATACTCAACGATGAAACATTTCCAAACCTGGTAGGACCAATTTGAAGGCACACAATTATATATGAGACGTTTTCAGATGCACTAGCATGAAAATGTTCCTTTCACCTGAACTAGGAGACCCAAACGTGTTCTAGCATGACATTGCTCCTGTGCACAAAGCCCACTCTATGAAGATATGCTTTATATGGTTTAGAATGGAAGATTCTGGACATTCGGTGTATCCCAGATGAGAATGGGTTCCTTTGAGGTTTCTTCCTTATGCCATCTTGGGAAGTTTTTTCCTCACCACAGTTGCCACTGGCTCGCTAATCAGGGACAAACTATCTGCCTAAAGCTGCTTTAAGACAATGTTCATTGTTAAAAGTGCTAATCTCATTATAATCTCCTCAAAATTTAGTGGAGCATCTTCCCAGAAGAGTGGAGGGTATTATAAGGGGAAAATGGGGACTCAATGTGGATTTGTCTCAGATTTGGGTCTCGTTTATTCACAGGAATATTTAAAACAACTGCGTCCAGTTTTTGGTGGTAGAACTACAATTGTCTGGAAAAGTCAGGTGTCCTATTAATTTTGTCTCTATGCCACTACATACCTAATTTCTTTAGAAAGAAACAATCTTTTTCATAATTGTCATCTAATTCATCCTTAATAATTAGAACCTAAATCATATTTACATTTTGCAATAAATGGTAGAAAATATTTGCATTTTTGCAAAGGAGTTGTTCTTTAGCACTGATGCCACTTGTTCGCTCATTAGAGATAAACTTATAGGCACTAACATCAATTCCAATATTTGAACCTCTTTATTTCTGTGAATTAAAGTTTTTAACATCATAAATTTTTAGCACGAGAAAATATGAATATTTAATCATACTTAGTTGCTCTAGAGAC
Organism: Silurus asotus; assembly: GCA_024362625.1. NCBI lineage: Eukaryota > Metazoa > Chordata > Actinopteri > Siluriformes > Siluridae > Silurus > Silurus asotus. Next base: position 256,132 of record MU551667.1, read on the forward strand.
CAGTAATTACATTTCTACAGTACAATTAGTCAGCAAGACCCAGTGTGTGTAAACATTAACTGTTGGTTTGCTCCATAAGAGAAATTAATTCCTTGAGATGATTGGAGCATCTGACAAAAGCTGTAGAACAGGGGTCACCAACATGGTCACCCGCAAGGACCACATGAGTTGCCCGTGGGCCTTTTCTTAAAATAGCTCACCGGCGAGCTGCATCAAATTTTTTCTTGTTGCTATTTCTTTTTTAATCACACTTGGTCACACATTGGTGTGAAATAAAAAATGACAATTTTTAAATATAGACGACTAGATAATAATAATAATAATTATATTAATAATAATAATAATAATAATAATAATAATAACCTTTATTTTGTATAGCGCCTTTAAAAGGAGTTTCTCAAAGCGCTCGACATAACAGATCAAATTAAAAGATACACATAATAATACAAACACTAAAACTAACTATACAAAAAATAAAAACTCAATAAATAACAAACAAAGAAGTCACATAAAAGCTACCCTAAAAAAGTATGTTTTAAGATGGGATTTAAAAACACCCAGGGATTCTGCATTCCTGATCTCTGAGGGCAGGGAATTCCACAGTTTAGGAGCCAAAGAAGAAAAAGCACGATCACCCCCAGTTTTCAGCCGTGTTTTTTGGGCAGTGAGAAGACCAGCTTCAGAGGACCGTAGAGCACGTGAAGGTGTGTAGGGGGTTAACAGCTCACATAAATAATGAGGGGCCAGATTATTCAAGGTCTTATAGGTGAGCATGAGAATTTTAATCTCAATACGAAAGCTAACTGGAAGCCAGTGCAATTTTTCCAGGATAGGTGTGATGTGTTCCCTTGCACTGGTCCCAGTCAGAATTCTAGCAGCAGAATTTTGTACCAACTGAAATTTACTTTTGGAACTCCAGCCAGCAAACCATTACAGTAGTCTAAACGTGAAAATACAAATGTGTTGATAAATTTTTCAGCAACAGAGAAAGTCAGCATGGGACGTAATTTGCCAGTGTTTCTGAGATGAAATAATGACGCTTTGACAGTGCTACAAACCTGATGGTCAGATGTTAAATGGGTGTCAAATATCACCCCTAAATTTTTTTGTTTAGTTTGGAATTGTTAAGCAGAGCCATCCAAACTTAAAGTTACAGACTCTGCTTTACACAACTGATGAGGTGAACTAATAAGCATCACTTCGGTCTTGTCACTGTTCAGACAAAGATCCTTTTCTAACATCCATTTTTTAATCTCAGTAAAACATTGAGAGAGAAAAGACACAGGCGTACTGACATCAGCTTTAGAATGTATATAAATCTGAGTGTCATCGGCATAAAAGTGATAGTTAAGACCAAGTGATCTTAAAGATATAGATCAGTATCATTAATTATAAATAATAACATATAATTAAAGGTAAATTGAGCAAATCTTTTATTTCAGAACTCGTGTGTATCAAACTGGTAGCCCTTCACATTAATCCATACCCAAGAAGTAGCTCTCGGTTTCCAAAAGGTTGGTGACCCCTGCTGTAGAACCTTCCTATAGTCTAAAAGAACCAGTGAAGAACCTTTCTCTAGTTTAAAAAAAAAAACAATTTCACTAAGAAAGAACAAGGGCATTGTGGACCTTCAGATCTTCACAGAACCGTACACCTTACCTCGAAAACGAACCAGTGAGGAACCTTAACACGTGTGTGTGTGTGTGTGTGTGTGTGTGTGTGTGTGTGTGTGTGTGTGTGTGTGTGTGTGTGTGTGTGTGTGTTTAACACAATTTGGCTGCTAGATGGCGCTGTGTGTTCGTGTCATCCAGCCAAATCGTGTAAGCCAGCACCCCGACTCTGGAGCTGTGTGGTTTTGGACGTCATGCCGTCCTCGGGTGGTTATAGCGCCTCATTTTGGTGGCTTGGCTGGTTTCCCGTTTCCGGTCTCTCTCTCTCTCTCTCTCTCTCTCTCTCTCTCTCTCTCTCTCTCTCTCTCTCTCTGCGTCTCCTCTTTCCGCTAATTATCCCGTTCTAAATATATACACGCCTTTTTTTTTTTTTTTTTTTTTTACTTTCCTCCACAAATGTAACCCCAGGGTTATTAAGCCAAGCTTTTTTTTTTTTCTTGGATTCTTGGATTTGGATTTACAATATTCTCTCCAATATTTAATTCATTTAAAACATGTTTCCTGCCCACTTTTGTCCAACATGTGCAACATTTTGCGCATTTGTTTATTTGAATAAAATTGAATTCAGTGCGATTTGTTTGAACGCTTTTAGAAATGCATCTTGTCCTGAAACTTTCCAAAAGTAAACTGACTACAAAAAAATCCCTATTGGATTATTTAATATTAGTTTTTCCCATAATAAGAGATCAAGTGGCGACAAAGTGAGAAAAAAAACCTCCCTGAGATGGTAAAAGTTAGAAACCTGGAGAGGACCCAGACTCCATCCTTATCCTCATTACAGTTCCATCATCCTTCAAGTTATCAACTGTTCTCCAAATGGAGACCTGAATACAAAATCTGCTCATAGACGCATTCTGATTAATTACAAACAAGTTCGTTAAGTTCACGCATGCATGCTTGAGACAAGTTCCAGTCTGTGTGGAGATGTGGAGATGTTGAGACGTCTTCACTTGACTGTGCTTGTTGATGTTTAATCATCTTTCCACCCTGTTCCTCAGCGTCTCGCCATTATCCTCTAATCCCTGTGTTTGTTTGAGTTCTCTCTCTAAGCCTAATAAGCTTCCAGCTTTCTTCTCAACAGTTTGGCAACCGAACCACAAACTTCTCCCAGATCCACTCTGGCACTTTTTTTTTTTTTTT
>MU551667.1:258956-277413 GCA_024362625.1 Silurus asotus
TTTTTTTTTTTTTTTTTTTTTTGGCAAGCGGGAATATTACATCATTACATCTTCAAGACAGAGACCAAATCTTTTTTTTAACAAATTTATTTTCCTTCCAAAAAGAAGAAAAAAACGCATTCCACATATCTTTGGCATCACCTTTAAACAAAAAAAAGATACCGCAAATATCTAAAAAAATGCAACGAACAAACATTAAGTATAAATCTCGTTTCAATATGAACTTCTCTCCCTTTTTCTTTTAAACTGTACAAATATAGTGCATAAAAAAATCTCTTGTGAAACATATCTCCATCCAAAGAAAGAAAAAAAGAAAGAAAGAAACACAAGTAACAAATGAACAGACAAAATATAGAGCATATGAACAGTGTTAAAGTCTTTCGTGTGTGTGTGTGTGTGTGTGTGTGTGTGTGTGTGTGTGTGTGTGTGTGTGTGAGTGAGTCTCTTGGTTGTTCTACCAAGGTCTCCAAACGGAGTCTGGAGTGAGCGACGCTTCGCGCGGAGACGCGGCGGCTGAAGGGAGGCCCGTGCCCGCGCCGCTTGCGTACACCGGGATCACGGGGCCGCCGGGGTTGAACGCGCCGCTGGGGATCAAGAAGGCGAATTGTCCATCCGTAGCCGGGACGAGCTGGAAGCCTCCGTACACCTTGGCCGCGTCCGAAGGCGACGCGCCAGGGGGAGGCGCGCTCTTGCACGCCGGCACCGACACTGGCACGGGCACGTGCGTGGCGCCGGGGATCTGCACCACGGGCTGACCGAAGGTCGCAGAAGGAGGCGGCGGCGGCGGCGCGGCTCCCGCGTGCGCCTGCGCCGAGTAATTCATCGCGTTCAGCTGGCTCATGCAGCTGGCCAGGTGTCCCAGGAGCCGCGTGCGCACCTCGGCGTTTACGCCCTCGCACGTGGACAGGAAACGGGTCACCTCGTTCATGCACTCGCTGAAGCCTGCGCGGTATTTCCCGAGCACGGTGGGGTCCGCGTTCAGAGCGGCTGCGGGAGAAGAGAGGAAGAAAAAAGGGAAAGTGAGTTCCTCATCATCATCATCATCATCATCCTATCGCGTGCGCTTTATTGCAGTGAACTGCCTTCATCAAACAAGTTCTCTAACATCTTTTTTATTTATTTTTCATTATTAAATATACACAGAGTGGATCCTCACCGGTCATCTGCGCGCGCTGCATGTTCCTCAGGTGCTTGACGGTCATCTCCAGGATGTCCGCTTTCTCCAGTTTGGAGTGTCTGGAGCTCTGTGGGTGAGAACATCGCTGCAATGATCAGTACAGGGGAATTTCAATTCCATAAAAAAACAAGATAAACACACCGTGTGTGTGTGTGTGTGTGTGTGTGTGTGTGTGTGTGTGTGTGTGTGTGTGTGTGTGTGTGTGTGCGCTTTCTCCAGTTTGGAGTGTCTGGAGCTCTGTGGGTGAGAACATCGCTGCAATGATCAGTACAGGGGAATTTCAATTCCATAAAAAAACAAGATAAACACACCGTGTGTGTGTGTGTGTGTGTGTGTGTGTGTGTGTGTGTGTGTGTGTGTGTGTGTGTGAAGGGAGTCGTAATACTCACGTCTTTTTTAAGAGCGTCCAGGATGAGAGTCTTGAGCTGACCCAAACTTTCGTTGATCCTCGCGCGTCTCCTTTTCTCCATGATGGGTTTGGATGACTTAAAAAAAAAAAGAGAGAGAGAAGAAGTGTGAGATGCGTGTAGGAGAGCCGCGACGTGGATTCTTTAATGGTGCAAACATCTAATAATAAAGATGAGTGTGTGTGTGTGTGTGTGTGTGTGTATATGAGAAGATTTTGGATCTTCTCGGTATCTCGAACCCACCTTTCTGTGCTCGGAGGCGGTCTTGGGTTTGTCCGGGACGCTGTTCAGGCTCGCGGGGGTCGCAGCCACCGGGGACGACGAGTTCTTTTCCATCGGGTCAGCTGGCATCTTGGTGTTTTGTTTATTTATTTATTATTAAATATCCACAAATAAAAAAAAATGCAAAAAATGTCGTCCACAGAAAATGGAAAAAACGGGGAAAAGAATGAAAAATCCAGGAGTGGAAGTTATTCCCCCGGTCGCTGCGTTATCCACGCGTGTTTAAGAGTTGTTATTGTCACGCGCTGTCTCTCTCTCTCTCTCTCTCTCTCCCTCTCTCTCTGTCTGTCTGTGATAAGTGGCAGACAAGACGCACGCGCACCGACCGACTGCCCGCGCGCTCGCCTCCGCCGCCTGTATTTATATCCCGGGCCGCACGCGAGCGGCTCGTGTGAAACTTCCCAAACTTTCTTTCCCACACTAACTTTCCACCAATCAGCGCGCGGGACACGCGGCCCGGACGGAGGGACGGCTCGTGGTCGGCGCCGCGCCCATTGGTCGGCGCGCTTTGGCGCGGGTGGCCAATGGCGCGCGTCCGAGAGAGAGCGAGAGAGAGAGAGAGAGAGAGAGAGAGAGAGAGACCGACCAGGGGTTTGTGGGGGGCATGAACCGGGACCTGCCTTCCGTCATTCCGGTTACACATTAACACTTCAGATCCGTGGTATAAAAACACACACACGCACGCACACGCACGCGCGCGCGCTCACACACGCGCACTCCCGAACGGAGCAATAAACATTTCGAGGCGCTGAAACCTGAAACCAACCGCAATAAACATTTGATATAATGAAGGTTTGATTCAGGGGAGTTGAGGGAAAAAGGGGTCTAAAGAAATATTCCAAAATAAGAAACATTTTTACATGCAAATTTCATTTATTGCTGATTGTTCTTTTGACTTTTGCGCGTTAATTTATTAAAAAAATATATAGTTATTAATTACAAATAAATGTAATGCATGGAACTTTTGGGAACAGGGGAAAGAAAGAAAGAAAGAAAGAAAGAAAGAAAGAAAGAAAGAAAGAAAGAAAGAAAGAAGGATTTCGTTTATAAACATGTTTATTTGGCTCGTGCACAAGAGTTCAGGGTTGAAAATGTATATAGGGAATGTTTTCCTCGGCCGGTGCTTTAAAGAAAAAAAAAAGGGCAAAGAAAAAAAAAAATTGCCCTTCAGTCATAAGCGACGGCTGCGCGCGCTCTGGCATCCTGACACGGGTCCGCGTGCATGCGAGCGCCGCCGTGAATGTGGAGCACGTGCCAGGATGTTTTATGAGCCGCAGTGGTTGAGGTTTGGCCGCCTGGCGGGCTGAGTGTGTGTGTGTGTGTGTGTGTGTGTGTGTGTGTGTGGAGGAGGAGGAGAAGAGGGAGGAGGAGGGCAGTGTGTGTGTGTGCGTGTGCGCGCGTGCGTGCGTATGTGTGTGCGTGTGTGAGTGAGTGTGTGTGCGGCGGTGCTGGTTTACATTAGAGGGAAGGTAAATAGCAGCTGCTGTTCTGAGAGCCTGGGAAAACCACGCCCACCGAGGAGCTCGCGCGCCCTTACCGGGAACGCGAGCCAGCACGGAATAAGAGAGAGAGAGAGAGAGAGAGAGAGAGAGAGGAGAGAGAGAGAGAGAGAGAGAAGGGAGAGAGAGAGAGAAAGGAGAGAGAGAAAGGGGGGGTAGAGAAAGAGGGAAGAGAGAGAGAAGTGGGAGAGAGAGAGAGAGAGAGAAGGGAGAGAGAGAGAGAGAGAGAGAGAGAGAGAGAGGAGAGAAAAAGAGAGAGAGAGGAGAGAGAGAGAGGGGGAGAAGGGAGAGAGAGAGAGAGAGAGCGAGAGGGGGGGGGATAAAGAGAAGAGAGAGAGAGAGAGAGAGAGAGAGAGAGATACGGTGTCTACATTTTTACGTGTCAGTGGTTTCTTTAAAAAAAAATGTAAAAATTACTCTGAATGTTGTTCACGCGTGCGTTCATTAATTAGTGTCGTTTATAAGTCAGAGACACGCGCGCGCACTGTGTGTGTGCGTGTGTGCGTGTGTGTGTGTGTGTGTGTGTGTGTTGTGTGACACTCTCCGTGGTTTTTTTAACGCCTGGAGTGCGCGTGCTCGCTGTTAAATGACTTCGTAAAAGAGAGAAAGAAAAATAAAAAAATAAAACTAATGGAGGCTCGAGCCTGTGGGTCATACGCCAAAATGTGTGTGTGTGTGTGTGTGTGTGTGTGTGTGTGTGTGTGTGTGTGATTCTTCCAAGTCGACACCTTTTACTCAGTTGATAGCTTCACACACTCTTAGAATTCTCCCAGTCAGCCTCATGAGGTCGTCACCTGGAATGGTTTTCAGACAATCTTGAGGAGTTTCCCAGAGGTGTTGAGTGCTTGTTGGCAGCTTTTCCTTCACTCTTATCAAACCATCTGGATTTAGATCGCGTGATTGTGGAGGCCAGGTCATATGATGTAGCACTTCATCACTCTCCCTTTAGAACAAATAGATCTTACTTTACATAACCTAGAGGTAATATTGGGGTCATCGCCTCGTTGGAAAGCGAATGATGGTCCCAGTAAGGGCGTCAAAAAAACAACAACTTGTACACCAGGACTTGTTGAAGACAATTTTGGTTTTGGATGTGGATTCGATTTCAGATTCTCCCACTCATCCCACTGTATAATGATCAGGGAAACTGTTTCTTGGAGGAGAACTCGTGAAGGGTCGGTGTTTTACAGCATCTGGTGCTAAATGGCATTTATTTAGTCAGTTATCTCTTTACAATCCCCCTCACACACAAACACGTGCATTCACAAGCACAGGTGACTGGAAGATCTCACCCACACTAACACACTCATATCTTTATTGACGTTCCGTAACAGACGTCCGTGCTGCAATAATGCTATCAGGGCTGCCGATTGCGGGGCTAAAGTACGTGAGAAAGTCAGGGATCGGACGCTCCCAAACAATCAAAGCCTCAATCAGAGACGTGGCTCGCGCTTAATGCGTAAGCTATTGATGGACGCCAGCTTCTCCTGAACCCGCCCGAGAACGTGAGGATTGCGTTACGATTGTATCAGACCAGGGTTTTATTGATTATCTGATAGACTGGGTTGGTTTTAAACGCAATTCTAGATCCTGATTGGCCAAGAGGATGGCGCTGAGTCGTTTTCTATAACAGAGGCTGGGTTTATACACCTCAATCGAGTTCAAGTTTCCATTGGAACAACTCACTCACGTTTCGGAAATCCAAACTGGCGGAAGAACACGAGAACAGGGAATCACTTGCTTTGTGGATGTTCCACAGCTTGAAATAGGCCTGTGTCATACTTTTTGAATAAACAAAAAAGGCATAATGTTCTACTAATAGAAGATGGCTGAAGAGATGTTCATCTTGCAGATCGTTCGGTTTTATTTCTTTGGTTCAGACAGACAGCAAATCATCAATTTGCTTAAGTTCCTTCTGACTTCTAATGCATGGCCCCTTCACACACCTTAAAAAAGAAATAAGATTGAATAAAACCAGATGTTCTTTTCCTGTTCTGTTTTGAGGAAGTTACAGCTCTACCTCTGCCATGTTAATCTGTATTCTCTGCGACTGTCAGGACACGCCTCCGTCTCCGTAATGTTGTGATGACCATGTTCACGTCGCTACAGTCGATACAGTTTAATCAGAAAATCCATCTACATAAAAAATACTGCCCACAAATAATTGGTCACTTTCCAAATAATAAAAGTATCGCAAATCCACTAATAAATATATCGAAATAAAATTTTTTAACAATGCAAATATGTTCAAAATGAGGGATCATGATACAAATGGCAACTTGTACCCCGATGCGTTTTTTTTTTTATTTTATCTGTGAATCTTACCATCACTTATATATATAGTGGTTAAGGTTCTCCTAGAGAAACATAGAAAGAACTTTGTAGACACTGTGCACAAAGCTTCACGCGCCAGCTCCACGAAAATGTGCTTTACATCGGTTGAAGTGGAAGATCTCCTGCTATGGAGCTTCAAACCTAGCGAACATTTTTGGGATACATTTTTTCATTTGGACTGGACCCCAGGCCTCCTCACCTGATATTGCTAACACTCATGTAGCTGAATGAATCTCTACGAATCTTCAGAAACACACTTTAAATCTAGTGGAACATCTTTTACTTCCATGTGCTTTCTGTTCTTCTTATTTTATTAGCAACATGCTTCATGCTTCTTCATAAACTAGCTCCAGGATTAGCAAAAAGCACCAGGTTTTCGCGTGGGCGTCGGCGTCTTCTGAACGGATGCCGAACGGGCAGCGAACCGCAAAGCGGAAAAAAACGAGCGAGTAAAAAAACGCAAATCGAAGTTTTTTCGCAAGCGAGCGTCCTTCAAGGAGAGAGTGAGAGTGAGCATGAGAGCGAGCGGAAGATGAACGAGTGGCTTTGGAGGCCCTCCAGGAGTCTTCCCATGGAGCAGACGCTGTGCCGCCTCCCCGTGCTGGAGCAGGCTGAGGAAAATACACCACACACTCACACACACATACAAAGAGAGAGATAAATATGACTAGTCCAGCTCATCAAGGGCCTGAGGGGATCAGAGGCAGGGGAGTGTTAAAGCATTGATTCATAGTCGACTTCACACACACGCGCGCTCATCACACAAACACAGATCACTCAGGGTCACCGGCAGCCTCGCAGACATCACCACTCGCTGGATGTTCAGCTCAATAGCGGCTGGGGAGCTTTTCAAAAAACCTACCGCGTTGGTGATTCAGGCCTTTTCCGGCTCTGGCTGCTTGGGAGAAGCGTGTGCCCTGGAGGAAGAACACTATTGAAGTGCTGCTACACTCACACACACATACACACACATACATACACACACTTTTTTTTCTCTCCTGTGGCTTGTTGTGAAGCCAGCTCTACCGGGGGCTGTGTGCTCCTGTGGAGGAGGCTGTGGAGACCGGGTCACAGGTCACCCAGGATGCGCATCCGGCTGCCAGACTCTGCTCGTTTCTATGGTTTGTGTGTTAACAAGCCCGGGGCACTGTATCTATCCGAGGAGCCTGACAATACCACCACCACCACCACCACCACCAATACCACCAGCAACAACAACAATGACGAATATTTCTCCTTTATTTTAATCCTTTTCCCTCTTTTCTTCTTCCCATCTATTCATTTCTGTCTGCAGTACATTTAATTTTTGGCTCAAATCAAAGGGAACAAACTCGGTTCCACGCCGAAATTTCAGAATTAACACCTACGGTGCTCAACCATGTCCGGTTCGACTTATATAACCGGCGTAGGTGTTTTAAATCAGTTTCGCATCAATGCTTTTTGGACAACAGACCATGAAAGGGAAATCTTGAGAGCTTGTGGATGTGAATATGTTTTTTTGTGCCTATCGAAGACCTTCGCTTCGAGTAATCATTATTATGAAAGGACCGTGAACAAGGGTGGTGCTTTCAAGATTCACAGTAGACATCAGCAGAGTCTGGAATCATGGTTTTAATTGGTAGGACTAAGCATAAACAAAGCAACCTCTACCTTGAAGATGTTGCACTAGATTTTTCTGGAGATTTGTGAAGATTCATTCAGCCACATGAGCATTGTAAGGTCATGTGTTGATGTAGGTGAGGTGAGGAGGCCTGGGGTAATGTTCTAATTCATACCAAAGGTGCTCAATAGGGTTGAATCTCTATAGCTGGAGATCTTCCAATCCAATCCATGGAAAGCATATCTTCATGGAGCTGGCTTTGTGCACTTTGTGTCAACAGGTTCGGATCACAAAGTTCAAGTGAAGGGAAAGATTTCATGCAACCGCATACGAGAGACTTTGTAGTAGAAGTTTGGAGAAGGTGGTCGTTAAGTGGTTAGGGCATTGGACTTTGGTTCTGAAGGTTGTGAGTTTAAATCCCAAGCTGCCATTTCTGGGCACCTGAAGTGTCTGGTGTAAGTGAGAAGATCCTCTAAGGTTGAAAAAGTCAGTTGTCCCAACACTTTTCCATATACTGTATTATACTTTATTCTTTTCCCACTTGTAACCAAACGTGCATGTATCTTCTTATTTCCCTCGATCTCCCTCTGTTGCTCTCTGTGACGGCGTAAAGCCCCTCACCATTCACTCGATCCCCCGTGAAGCACACTGTTATCTGTAGACTCTCGAGCTGCCAATTTCAATTTTACTCCCCCTGTTATCAGGCCCCGAAATAAACGCCTCATTTGAAAAGTGGAAATCAAACTGTCTCCACTGAAGCCATGAGTGACGTTGATTGCAAACTAACTATTTAGCACCGGGAAGCACTTCCGTGTGGCTTTTGTCTCTCGCTACCACCATTTTTTTTTCTTTCCCTCTCTCTCAAGCGTCATGGCTGTCATATTGCTTTAGCACTCAGGAAAGGTCAAGCTTCGCTGCCTGAAAGATCTAAAGAGTTGGGAACAAGTTAGAGCAACAACATTGCATCTGGTTTCCTTCACCCTGCCAGAATGCCAATGTAGTTTGTTTATCATTTTCATGTGTTGTTTTTAGGCAAAAATAACCAAAGAATGAATATTAAAAAGAAACTTCACCTGCGAATGATCTCATGTCCACTAGTGATGTGTTGTTCACGAACGAATCGTTTATTTTCAACAAGTTTTTAATGTGACTCAGTGATTCGTTCATTTTCTGCTGGACGCATGAGCAAAGCATCGTAAAATCTCAGTAGGTTATGTACAGGAAACAGAACTGAGTTGTTTACCTCTCGACTCTTCTAGTCCAAGTCGTTCGTGCTTTTATCACGTGACTCCTAAAGATGCTATGCAGTTATATATACATATATAAATGATTGGAACTGTAGTCCAGGAATCATGGCAAATATACAGCATAAAGCCAATGAAAAAGTAAAAAAATGAGCATCTCTATGCATTGGTGGTTCAATGGTAGCTCAGTGGTTAAGGTGTTATACTTTGCAACGAAAGGTCACAAGTTCGTATCCCAGCACCACAAAGCTGCCACTGATGGGCCCTTGCACAAGGCCCTCAACTGCTCAGCTGTAAGTAATAAGAGATTCTGTCAAATACCATAAATGTAAATGTAGAGTTCTCGCCTGCCACACTGGAATCCCAGGTTTAATTCCCAGCCAGTGAAATGCTTCTGGGAAATGGTAGTTCAGTGATTAAGACTTTGGATTGGAAGGTCACAAGTTTAAATCCCAGCACCAAGAAGCTGCCACTGCTGGACCATTAAGCAAAGCACGTACCCCTCAATTGCTCAGTTGTTAGTCGCTCTAGATAAAGTCATCTGCCAAATGCTAAACTTATTTAAGACCATGTATGAATTGGAGTGGTAGCTGAGGTTGTGGTTTTGCTGTAGTTGACACCACCATTTTCGAATCCAAGACCGGGACTAGCCAAGTTCATGTCAAGAGCGAGTCTTAAGAAAGATTGGGTCCAGATTTAAGTATGAATCTCTTCAAGTCCAAGTCTTTACGTCTTCTAGTTGGCTTCCATTATTATAAATTCATGTATTTGCACATTGTGCCAATGATTCAGCTGCTTTCTAGAAGAATGAGATGCTTTTTGTCAAACTTTGTACTCGCAAAACAACATAGACAATATTGGGCCATATTTACCAAAATACTGAAGCATTTCCTATTACAATTTAAAAATAAAATATCACACTACTGGACTCAACTCATATAGATTTGATTGTTGAGAAACAATTTAAGTAAAAATTCCCACACCAGGCTTTACTTTTTTCATTTCGGGTCTTTATCCAGAATTAAGGCTCAGTGGTTAAGGCACTGGACACTGGCTCAGAAGGGCACAATTTCAAATCCCAGCACCACCAAACAGCCACTGCTGGGCCCTTGCTCAAGGCCCTCAACTCTTAACTGATCAGTTGTAAGTGTATATAAGGGGGCCTCTGACATATATATATAATAAAAAAATGGATCAAGGCAATTCTTAAGTGGGAGGTGGTAGTTGAGTGGTTACTAAGGCCCTCGGTTACTGATTAGAAGGTCAGGGATTCAGGACCCTCTATCGCTAAGCTGCCACTCTTGGGAGCTTGAGCAAGGCCCTTCATCCTCAACTGCTCAATTGTAAGTCTGGATAAGAGTGTCTGCCAAATAACCTAAATGTAAATGGATCAAGGTACTAGCTCAGTAGTTATAGCTCTGTGTTACTAATTATAAGATTGGTGGTTCAAGCCCCTGAATCACCATGCTGCCCCTCTTGGACCCCCTGAGAAAGGCCCTTAATACTCAACTGCTCAGTTGTAAGTCTGTATAAGGGTATCTGTCATATACCACAAATGTGAATGGATCAAGGGGGGAAGTGGCAGCTCAGTGGGTAAGGCTCTGGGCTACTCAATGGAATGTAGGTAGTTCAAGCCAGGGTATCGCCAAGCTGCCCCTCTTGGGGCAAGGGCCCTTAACCCTCAACTGCTCAATTGTCAGTCTGTGCAGCAAATAATTCTTAAGGAGGGAAGTGAAGGCTTTCGGTTACTGATCACAAGGTTGGTGGGTTTTGGGTTACTGATCACAAGCTTCCCCTGTTGGACCCTTGAGCTGTTTCATGGCTGACCCCAGGTCCTACCATTGCAATTTTACTGTGCTGTAAAATACATGTGACAAGTATAAAAGCACCTTTCTTCTTTTTTCTTAAACTGATACAGACAATGCTTGTGTTTTTCAGTGGAGTTCATTTTAACGAGTGCTTTAAATTCCTAAACCACTTGCACTTAATGCAACTGAAACGAGACAAAATAATACACAAACAAGTACAAAAAGTCCCACCATTCTCACCCTGCTACCAGTACTTTCCCTACCCATCCATTATTCCTAAGTTCCCATGCCATCATATGCTGCCTTTCACTAGCTTGTGTGATCTTTTTTTTGTGGCACGGGCCATTCACACGCACACAAATACACATACATGACCTCATCGCTGGCACATTCTCTCCTGGTTTCACCTTGCACCTGCCATGCCTTCACTCCATTCGCTTTCCCCTGCAGCTATATTAACATTGAATCTCTTGTTCACCCCCCCTGCCCCCCCTACCCTACCCACCCCACCCTTTCAGAAGCCATTGTTCTGCACTAGCACAGCGTTTGGCTTAGATCTGATCCAGCATCGACTTTCACCCTCAGCACTTGTCACAGAGACACACGGCCCGATCTTAACTAATGGCCTAACAGCTAATGGCTGGTTTCACTCTGTGGTTTCACTCATGTTGCATATCATGGAGAGACCTGAATTGTATAATACTCTGTGTTATTGTTACACCAACAAAACATGTACAAGGACACTACATGCTGTGTACAGGAGAGTGTTGTTATTATTAAGACAGCAAATAAAGATATTGGAGTACATTTTCCCCATAAAATCACATTCCAAAGAAATGTATCGCCCATGCAAGCGACTTTCTTGTGAGGCAAAACATGAAGTGGCAAGTTGTCCAAAGAATAAATGTTTGAATTGGATTGGATTGGATTGTCTGAATTGGAGCATGTGCACTGGAACATCCTAAACAGTTTTGTGTTTATGTATTTGCATGACATCCTAATTTTCTTAGGTCCCTTCACTTCAGGGTACTGACACCTACTCGCCAAAATCCTTTTTGTTAAGCCTTAGAATTGTGAACTTTGCATGTCCTAAGAGCAGTTCTTAGGGTTTGTAATAACCCTTGGTACAGTCCAGATGAACCCAAAGAAGGTCCAAGCAGTCACAGACTGGCCCACCCCTGAGAAGATTAAGAACATGGAACAATTTCTCTGTATGTTTGGTTTTTGGGAAATATTGCAAATTCTGGAAACTTGAAAAGCTATAATAAAAAAAGGGGTAGAAAAGTGGACAAGTGGCTTGCTGTCTGATGATCAATAATTAATTCCTGGCTTAATCATTTATTAATATTAACTAGGCTAGACTAGGTCACGATGAATCCAAAGTCTGTCCTGGAATCCCTGTACACAAGGTGGAAATATGCCACGGATACAAGCCCCACACCTTGCAGCAAATTGGAGTCACCATTTGACCGTTTGATGTATCCAGGAGTTGGGAGGAAACCGGAGAAACTGGAGCAAACCCACGAACACGACCCTGCACACAGGCAGCAACCCGAGCTCAAGATTAAACCTGGAACCCTGGAGCAGTAAGGCGACAATAATACCATGCCACCCGGTGCCAGCGTGTCCTGCCGTAACCCTTTCTTCATTCAAATGAGATCATCGACTCAAGACTGTCTCTGCCAGGATTAAATGTGGCTGACTTTCCTTTATCATAATTTGTATCCTGAACAATTATTAATCTACTGCTTTTGATTAGTAGGTGTTCAAGCACTTGGGTCATGTGTCAGTCCTGGGTAGCAATGAGATTTAAATTGTGTCATAAATTGGATTACAGATGTACTGACGTGACGGCATCTGTCACGTCATGTCCTTTTCTGATAAGGAGGGATTTGGCATCTCAAGAATGATCAGTCTACTCCTGGATCACACCTTTTCCATAACAGGCATTTAGAGATTCAGGCTGGTGATAGTGCTGATAGTGATTGGGACAGGATTTGAAAAAAGAAACAGGGCCAGAAACACTAATCTTTGACAACTGCCCACCCTCATGGCCCCCAGTCACAGCTCACCAAAAGTGTATTAGCAGCCAACTTGGGATAGGATTTAGCAACCCAGCGACCTATTAAATCAAGCAGACAGCGGCAGAAGATTATTGGCCTCGATTCTTTTTTCCCACACATCAGCCAATTAGCCCCCTGAGAAAACAGGCAGTACACCTCCATCTGCCAGCTCAACCATATCTCTGGATGTCCAGGCATCCTTTCCTCCCTTTACCCTCCTACACCCTCCCTTTTGCCTTTTGCCCAGCGGCCCAACCTCTTTCCTTTGCTTCAACTAAGTAACTTTAATTGTCCTGGGAAAGTCAAGGCCGGTCCTTGAGGCTCAAAGCTCGAGCGGCTAATGAACGTTCCAGCCAAGGGATTAGGTGGAGGCTTGGGCAACCAAAATGAGAGGCGCTGTGACAGGGAGAGTGTGTAATCTTCCTGACTAATGTGTGCATGTCTTAGTATTATCGCAGTGTACTTTTGAGGACCGGGCTGGCGTGTGAACGTTCAACAGGACAGCATGAAACTGATTTTTATTGTTAGATTCAAGATTCAAGATCTTAATTTGTCACAAACATGTATGAAATGTGGCCACTCAGAAATTTGTGCATTAGATAAAACGGGCTATAAATATAAAATATTGTGTTTTATATATATATTATAATTAAATGTTTCTCTTATATGCAATTTTTTTTTTTACTTTTTTTATATTCTGAATATGATTACTATCATAAAGAGCAACATTCTTGCCTTTTAACTTAAAAAAAACAAAACATTTTTTGTGTTTGTGATGGTTTCAGGGTTTGAATCCGAACTGAATCCCAGGCATCTCTCTCTCTCTCTCTCTCTCTCTCTCTCTCTCTTTCTCTATCTATCTATCTATCTATCTATCTATCTATCTATCTATCTATCTATCTATCTATCTATCTGTGAGGTATAAGGAAGGCCACAGGGAAATGAAAGCAGAATCGGTACTATGCAGAGGCAGACACTCGCCCCGAGTGGACCGAGGGTCGGAGTCAGATTGACCCTGAGATTGCCCTGCTCTCTGTTTCTTTCTTTACTGTCCATGCAAGACATCCTGCATCTCACCTCCTTCCCTCCCACTCAAACACACACACACACCATTATTCCACCCCCTTCTTGCTCTCTTCTGCTACGTGCAGGTTTTCTCGTTGTAATCTGCGCTGTGCCACTAAGTAATTGCTTCGCCGTGAGCTTATATTTTGTGCAAAGCAGCGTTAGAAAGATAACGTGGTAATAAAGGTGTTTAAAACAGTGCATACGTTTAGTGCCTAAAGTTTGTTGCTGCAACAGTCATGACACGTCGAGCGTCAACAGCATGAACTTCTTCAGCAGTTTAAGCTACAGGAGCTCGTCTGTTGGATCGGACCACACGGAACAACCAGCCTTCGCTCCTCATGTGCATCAATAAGCCTCGGCCGACCACGACCCTGTCGCCGGTTCACCACTGTTCCTTCCTTGGAGCACTTTTGATAGATACTGACCATTGCAGACCAGGAAGATCACACAAGAGCTGCAGTTTTGAAGACGCCCTGACCCAGTCGTCTAGACGTCACAATTTGTCGCTCAAATCCTTACGCTCGCAATTTGTCCTGCTTCCAACATCAACTTTAAGGACAAAATGTTTATTTGCTGCCTAATAAATAAATCCAACCACAGGTGCCATGATAAAGACATAGAGTTATTCAATCACCGGTCATTATGATGTCATAATGTCACGTGTTGTTCTTTAATGAATAAAGAGTTGCTGATTAGCAAATTTATATGTATAGTAATAGATATATTGCCAGGAGGGCAACCATTGATAATTTTTCTGTCAGCACACGTCACTGATATTCCTGATATTCCTACAAACAAGAGACTTTAACATTGTTTTTAACAGTATGGTTCAAGACAGACTTCAAAGATGACTCCATTGGACAAACAGTGAATTCGGACACGACCGCCCCGGAAGCCCGCCCCTGCGTAGGCAGCACTTTTTATGGACGCATGAGAAATACGTTTCAATGAGGCATGAGTCAGAGCATCAAAGCGCGATGCTTAGACAGAGAAGGTCCTCCAGAGCTCTTTTGAGTGTCGGCTCTCTCCAGGAGTCTGGCTCCAGTGTAGAGGCCGGTCTCAGCGTGACACAACCATAAAGCCCGCATTCACCCACACACCCGGACCACCATTTTGATCTTGCAAATATGTCAGAAATGTTTTCATAGCAGCCTTTCGCAGGAGCGGCGGGGCCGCGAGCCCTAATTGCATAAGACACGGAATTAAAGGTTCAAGCGTGCAATCGAAGAGGTGCTTTTGGGAGGGATGAAGAGAAGGAAGGAGGGAAGGAGGGAGGCATCAAGACAGAGGGCTATGAAAAGCTTTAAAATGTCTCAGTGTGACAGAGAAACTGTATTGATGGGGGCAAAAAAAATAAATAAATAAAGCAGAGGGGCGCTATGCCATGGCTGTCAAGTCCGTGTAATGTTGACAGGCCGGGGCTTTCTGCTGCGTTCCTCCCTCTTTTCCGTCCTCCCTCCCTCCATCACTCTTTCTCTTCTCCCTCTCTTCCTCCGTTTGGCAGAGCGTCGTGCAGAGTGTGGAAAAAGACTGCCCAGGCACGCGCCAGATAAGATCGCACAACAAACCGCCACAGCCTCTCCGGGGAGCGCCGCTCATGCTAGCCGAGGCAAACAAGCCCTCACTGGCACGCAGAGAGGAAAGGAGAGAGAGAAGGCAGAGAGAGAGAGAGAGAGAGAGAGAGAGAAAGAGAAAAAGAGAGAACACCCCCCCTACACACTCAAACCTCCCCCAGGGCCTGAACACACACACACACAATCAATCACACACAAACCCACCACTGTGTGATCCAGCCACGAGGGATGAGTGTGTCATCCTCCGTTTCCTCTCTCTCACTCCGTCTGATTCATCCATCCACGCTAGTTTGCCACTCTATTTTCTGACTCTTTTTTTTTTTCTTTTCACTCTCTCATACACACACACACTCACACACACTCCAATCACATCCCACCTTCACAATTTTTTCAGTTTTGGGTCATTTGTTCTTGTTACCAGCCTGATCCATATTCATCTCCATGGACAGCACATTCGTTAAGATCTGATCAGAGAGTCAAGAGTTTGAATCCCACCACTAATGAAACTGCAGGGCCGTTAAACAAGGCCCTTAGCCCTCAGAAGTCGATGTGGATAAGGGCATCTGCTATATGCTGTACAAGTTACTTCTCATATTTGTATTTGTAGGGTCTATTTTTATTTTTATTTTTTTACAAGAAGCCAAAAATAAATAAGCTTTATGCCTTTTTGTTTATCTTTAAAGTTGAAAATAAGTCTGGTACAGCCAAGTCATGTGACTATTTGCTATAATAATTACAATAATTACACAATCATTAACTTTATATATTATATACATTATATATTAATATACAGTTGCTCATCACACAAACACCCCTATATAGTGCAAAAAAAAGAGAGAAAAAGATAAAAGATTAAATAAAACCAGACGTTCTTTTCTTGTTGTGACTCTAGGAAGATGCAGCTCTGCCTCTGCCATGTTAATCTGTATTTTATGTGACTCTCAGGACACGCCTCCGTCTCCATAGTGTTGAGATACGTATGTTTATGTACGTAGCAGCAGTGATGCTGAGAGAACGCGCTCGAGAAACTGTTTAGTGACGAGAAATTAATATATTTATAAAATTTTGGTTAAAAATGATTAGTCGATAAAATATCGATGCATCACATCTTTGATTTTATGCTGATGCACAGATGCAAATTGTTGAATCTTACCACCTTTAATACACAAACAGAGAGATAGATAGACAGACAGACAGACAGACAGACAGACAGACAGACAGACAGACAGACAGACAGACAGATAGATAGATAGATAGATAGATAGATAGATAGATAGATAGATAGAATTTAAATAAAACAAAAACTGAACCACAATGACAGCAGTCTTTTAGTCCAACATGGAAACCAATTATTCTTTCTAAAAAAATAAAAAAAGATAAAAAAAAAAAAAGAAATATCTAAACTACAT
Organism: Silurus asotus; assembly: GCA_024362625.1. Classification (NCBI taxonomy): domain Eukaryota; kingdom Metazoa; phylum Chordata; class Actinopteri; order Siluriformes; family Siluridae; genus Silurus; species Silurus asotus. Next base: position 275,422 of record MU551667.1, read on the forward strand.
TTATTTTTCTTTTACATGTATTGCATTGGGTAGATTAATTTACCCACAGTGACTCACAGTTATCTCAGTTATACAGCTGAGCAACTGAGGGTTAAGGGCCTTGCTCAAGGGCCCGGTGGTATTTTTTATTATCAGCTACAGTATAGTGATGTTTAATGTATATAGGATTACAAGTGTATGGAGTTACTGAGGAGTGTGTTGGGATAGATAGATAGATAGATAGATAGATAGATAGATAGATAGATAGATAGATAGATAGATAGATAGATAGAGAGACGGATAGATAGATAGATAGATAGATAGATAGATAGATAGATAGATAGATAGATAGATAGAAAGGAGTCATGCAGTATCATCATCTTTTTTTTCATGATCTGAGATGGTTAAATGTTTAATTGTGACGCAACTTGCACGCTGAGAGATGGAATGCGCAGACTGTACAAAGTGTGACACGCGCACACACACACACACACACACGCACACGCACACACATACACACTCCTTATTGACACATTTGTCCACACAGTTAAGGATTCACCATTATGCCGTATGGGGTGTGTGATGCGCTTGTCAATGGGAAAGAGAGATAGAAAAAGAGAGAAAAAGAGAGAGGGAGATAGAGAGTGAGACAGAGATTGAACAAGAGAGTGAAAGACAGCAAAAAAGAGAGAGTTATGAGAGAGATAGAGAGGCAGAAAAGGAAGAAAAAAAAGAGAGAAAAAAGAGAGATAGAAAGAAAAATATAGAGTGATGAAGAGAGCGAAAGAGAGCCATAGAGAGAGAGATATATAAAGAGAAAGAAATGGCAAAAGAGAGAAAGAGAGATTGATCGATTGAGAACAAGAAAGTAAAGGGGGGAGAGTTAAAAGAAAGACAGAGGGAGAGAGTGAAATAACAAAATAAAGAAAGAGAGGGAGAGAGACAAAGAACAAAAGAAAAAATAGAGAAAAAAAGACAGGGATAGAGCATGAAGAAAAGAGTGAGACAGAGTAAAAGAGAGAGAGATGGCGAGAAAAGGAAATCTGAAATCTGAGAGAGAGAGAGAGAGAGAGAGAGAGAGAAATCTGGAATTAAAGATAAAAAGAGAGAGATATTGAACAAGAAAGCAAGATATCAAAGAAGAGATATAGAAAGAGAAGCTCAGTAAAACATAAAGAATAAAAGAGCTAAAAGGAGAGCAGTAGATGTATAGATATATAGAGAAAGAGAAAAAGATGAGAGAAAAGGAGAAAAAAATAGAAAGCATGATGTATAGATAGATAGATAGATAGATAGATAGATAGATAGATAGATAGATAGATAGATAGATAGATAGATAGATAGAGAGAGAGAGAGAGAGAGAGAGAGAGAGAAAGACAGATAAAGAGAGAGAGAGAGAGAGAGAGAGAGAGAGAGAGAGAGTGAGAGAGAGAGTGAGAGAGAGAGAGAGAGAGAGAGTGAGATAAAGAGAGAGAGAGAAAGAGAGAGCAAGAGAGAGAGAGAGAGAGAGAGAGAGAAAGCCAGATAAAGAGAGAGATAGCGAGAGGGATTTCAGCCCATCTGTCAGTGTGATCCTCCCTCCATCACTCGTTATCCACAGCCTAGCTATTTCACAGAAACACACACGACACACACACACTTACACACACACTCACACTCACACACACACGCACCCACACACACTTACACACACACTCACACACACACACACACACACACACACACACACCCTGACATGTTGAAGCGTTTTGTCATCGTTCTCGACTACGCGTGAGCAACACAGAAGCTGAGACGATTCCCACCCGGTCCTACTGTTCCCCCTCCATCATCTCAACCAGAAGAAAAGCTACAAATTCAAGTCGAAAGGAACAAAATACAAATACTTTCTGCCCTGTGTGTGTGTGTGTGTGTGTGTGTGTGTGTGTGTGTGTGTGTGTGTGTTTAATTCCATGAAAACCCAAAACATTCGGAAATAGCAGAGGTCAAGTCAAAAAACACTTGTTCCTTGCAAAG
>MU551667.1:277451-361311 GCA_024362625.1 Silurus asotus
CCCCCCCCCCCCCACCCCCACACAAACACACACATACAAAAAGGAGGTTTTGCACATTATTCTCCCAGGTACCTGGTCCTTATGCCAAACACAGCACACCCACACACACACGCCTACACATTTACTCACACACACACACACACACACACACACATACACACACACACACACGTGCGAAGCCTTATTGACCTAATGCAAATATACCATATTGACTCATCTTGCTTCTTCGGCTTCAAAGACAAAGACACATACACATGTATACACACACACACACACACACACACACACACACACACACACATTCCATATACCAAGGTGCTTTACAGACTGTTTCAAAGGTTCAGACCAACCTGCTCAGCTGTCATATTTTTTTGTCATATAAGATTTTGAATGCAAATTTCTGGATTCAGATTATTTTTAATAGATTATTGATGAATTTTCTATAACAGCAGCTCGGACCGTAGTCCAGCAACGTCGCAAGTCATTACCACGTGTCCTAGAAAAGTAATGCAACACTTCTGGACATACTGTTATGGAAAACAGGACCCTGGGATCGACAGTAGCTACATCAGAGGCCTTTGTGACATCACAGCATCAAGTTGTGATGTCATAATTACCCACTGGAATTTAGAGATTTGAAAAACAGAAAGAAACGGAATCTTGGTGCTTGTGTGTGTGTGTGTGTGTGTGTGTGTGTGTGTGTGTGTGTGTGTGTGTGTGTGTGTGTGTGTGTGTGTGTGAGAGAGACAGGGTCAGGGTCAGTGGCAGGTCTGTACTGATGGGTGATCCTGCACAGGGTAATTGGGGCCCTGAAGATCAAAAGAGTGCCATCATTAGCAGCTCTCGAGCAGTCACTAATCCAGCCGTGTTCTCACACACACAAAAAAGAGAGGGGGAGCATGATGGTGCTAACGTGTGTGTGTGTGTGTGTGTGTGTGTGTGTGTGTGTGTGAGAAGGGTGTGGGTGCACTGCCTGGCGCCCGCCAAGTTTAGCAAAACATCTAACCTGCAGATCAAAGGGCCTCAACATCTCTGAGCTATCCGAGGAGAGAAAAAGAAGTGGAGAAGGAGGGAGAGGGCTGTGAGAGAGTCTAAGAGAGAGAGAGAGAGAGAGAGGGTGGGGTGGGGGAGGAAGATAAAGAGAGAAGAAGGAGGAGAAGGATGGTGCTTCCCGTGACTGGCACAGAAAATCTCACCTTGTGTCTGCACCACTGAGGGACTTTTGAACGTGAGTCAGAGAGCAGGGTTGCTGCTTTACTCTTCCCAAGACTCATGAATCATATTATAAAAAAAGAAAGGAAGGAAAAAAAAGAAAAAAATCCCAAGGGTTAACATCATTTCTCTCTGTCTCTGTCTCTCTCTCAATTTCGATTTATTGTTAAGTTTTGGCATAGCAACCAGTGGTGTGTGGTCAGGGCGAGCAAATCCTTCTCTGCTGGCCTGAACACTATCAGAAGCACTGACCTACATTTACAACCTAAATTCTAATATTTGTTTCATGAAATTGTATTCATTTATTCCCAACAGTTTATTCTCTTCATTGCGTAGTGTTTCTCTCAGCTGCACTGCTTCCAGTACGTGTATGTGGATAGTACATTTTTGTCCAATCAGATTTCAGCCTCTATGTGCTGCCATGTCAATCTAATCTGCCCAGGGCCTTTAAAGTCAGTACTGCTGGCATTTTTTTACCATAGTCTCTATTATTAATGAGTCTGTTTCTTTAACCAATCAGATTTTATAATTTCCTCACAGGGCAGCTCGCTGGCCCAGAATAGCGTCAAAATCTTTTCATCATCTATTGGTTGGTCAGACGGAAAATGTTACAGCCAACTGGCAAAACACGTGTGTAGCTCTGCACACATTAATACATCAGAGTTAGACTTTTTTACACCTATGGAGAAAGAGATATTCTCGAAAAATAATAAAAGTATAGTTTTTTCAATAATTCTTTACAAGAAAGAAAAAAGGGAAGAAAAGAGGGACAGACAGAGAACAAGGCAGACAGGTGAACAGATAGATAGATAGATAGATAGATAGATAGATAGATAGATAGATAGATAGATAGATAGATAGATAGACAGACAGACAGACAGACAGACAGACAGACAGACAGACAGACAGACATAAGGAATGACATGCAGACATAGAGCCAGACAGAGGAACAGACAATCAGACAGAGGGACAAAGAAAATGACAGACAAGTAGAATAAGTGACAGACACGCAGACAGACAGACAGACTGAGGGACAGAAAGTCAGACAGACGGGCAGACAAAGGGACGGAGAGACAGACAAACAAAGGGACAGACATAAAGATAGACAGACAGAGGTACTGACATGTGGACAGATGGATAGACAGACAGACAAACAGACAGACAGACAGACAGACAGACAGACAGAGGGACTGACATGCAGACAAGCATGCAGACAGAGTAACAGACAAGCAGACAGAGAGACAGAGAAAAAGACGAACAGCACAATGAGGGACAGATATGCGAACAGGAAAAGGGACAGAGAGTCAGACAGGAGGACAAACAGAAAGATCGACAGACAAAGGGACTGATACATAAAAAGAGAAACAAAACAACAGACAAAAACATTTTTACATTGTGACGGTGTCCTGAAACAGACTTGTCACCACCCTGAAGTATTTTCCTACAACAGCATATTTCATTTATTAAAGTATTTTAGTCCTTTTAAACTACATACACAAATAATCTCAACCAATAACTACACTATATCCATTTATAGTTACATAACATTTTGGAACGTTTACAAGTTTACAAGTCCTCTGTCCTAAACATATCAGTTACAAAGGGACAATTTCAAAGCTCTGACACTGGAGACTCCTCCCAATTCTAATCAATAAACCTTTATATGGAAATTATATTAGAATGAGCTCATGAAAAATAAAATCCTTCTGATCAATCAGAATCCAGATTGTACCAGGGTATGATATTGTTTGATTAACGAAGCAAGTCAAGAGCATAGAGGGGGGGCTGGGGGGCAAATACTAATTATTCAGAAAGTTCCCATGTCAGAGTGTTGAACCAGTGATCCAATTCCAAGCTCTTTATCACTTTTCGGCCTTTGTTGATGTTTTGGGGCCGCTTCAAATTAGCACCAAAGCTATGTTAAGCTTTAAAGGCTTCTTTTCCTGCACATGATCATCTGGAGATGGTTTAATCTTGACCCTGAGTGGAAGAGAGGTGAAAGAGGGGTCCATGGGGCGAGGGAAATGGGGGGGTTAAGAGCAATTTGTGAATCATTCAAATGCAAGAGTGGAAATGATTTTATATCCTTTTCTCATCTGTTCTTTGTCTTTCCGTGGGTGTCGGTTCTCGCTGTGCTCCTGTCTGGAGTCTTCTCTCAACCCTCTGCTTTAAATCCCGGCCGTGTGGGTGGTCTGTCCGTCCGTCTCACGGCCTGTCCGTCTGATGAGGCAAGTCGCGTTTTCCCAAGCCCTCGTCAAACCCAAGCCCGGATTCTAATTGCCAAGAGGCAGACCTTGCGGTTCCTTTAAAATCAGCCCATGCAGAACGTTTATTTAGGGAAGTGCAGGAGAAAGGAAGAAGCCGAACCATACGGCTTTGGCTGCGGCTTCAAAGGCTGGTCATGGACAACAGGAAAATGGAAGGAAAAAGAAAAAACAGAGCTGAAAGAAGTGGGTTGAGATCGAAAGAACAGTGGCATGAGGATCCACAAACATGATGAAAGCTTTGGAGGGCAAATTAGAAGAAGTGAACTATCAAATGATAACATTTACATTTATTGTGATTTGGCAGACACTCTAATCCAGACTGACTTACATTTATCTCATTTATACAACTGAGCAGCTTTTGGGGTTAAGGGTCTTACTTTGGGGGCCCCAGAGTGTGTGGGTGTGGGTGGCAGGAGAAATAAAACTGCAAGGTAGGTTTAACTGTAGCATACCACTTTGTGACATCACAACCTAACTCTTGGTGGGATTTGAACTCATGACTTTCAGATCCAAATTTTGAAGCCAAAGTCTAAGAACCTTGGTCCGCTCTGGAAATGGAAATTATCTTGTGGATCATACTTACAAACAAATACTGTTCCCATAGTAACTGCTCGTTTCAGGGATGTGGACAGAGAATGCTAATGTGTAATCTTTGATATTGAAGAAAGGAGTCTCCAGTGGCAGTTTGGTTTGATTGGTTGAGGTTCGTTTGTTCGTCAGCACACCTCGTGTGCGCATAAATAACCGTGTACCGTGTTCCCTCCCACATGCTGGAAAAATGTGTTTCACATCATTTTTTTACTTGGAGGAGTTTTTTCTCTCTCACACACACATACACACCCACACACATCCATCATGTGGTCAAATGCGGGTTAAGAGCACTACATGAGATACACGCGAGCTTCTCCTGCTTGACTCCACACTGTTGCAAATGCCAACGGTGGCCCCCTCCTTTTCATTCCCTCTCTCTCTCTCTCTCTCTTTCCTTCTTCCTCTCCCACTCTCTTTCCTCTCGTCTTCTCAGCCTGGCCCGGCCTGTACTGTGGTCCTGGCTCAGGCCCCGTCAGCCACAAGCTGTGGAATGTGTGAGAGCCATGTGTCAAATCCCCAGACTGTGGGAAAGTGTTGCTCTCTGCTGAACTCTCCCCCTTTCCTCCTCCCTCGCAGCACGGCTTGCTTCCACTCTGCCTCCCTCCCTCGCTCCCTCCATCCCTCCCTCCCTTGCTCACTTCGGCACTCTCCCGGCGACTGCCCAGCCCCACGCCGGCCGCACACAGGAAATGGAGGGGGCTGCCAGAAGCGCGTCGCCTGGAACTACGACTTCCGAAGAACATTTTCACGCCAATAACTCCATCCTGCCACCTCCCCTCGTTCTTTCGTTCCCCTCCCCTCCCGGATCCCTTACACTTTTTTCTCTTTTCCTCCCACCCAATCAGTGGTTTTGCAGACATAGAATATGCGTCAAGAAAAGTAAAAGAGCCATCTCAGTGATTTTCTTTGCTACAGATTCTGATTGGTTGAAGGAAATTTTTTTTTTCTATAACAGCATCCTGGACAGTTACAATTTGCACAGGAATTTGTTTGGTGTATTTTATGGAAGGAGGCTCCAGTGTCAAAGCTTTGTGACAACCCGACATAAAGCTTTTTTCAGTATCATTAACAATTTTTACCTTGTTATTTCAGCGGTGGCTGCAGTGAAAGAAGACCTGTTGTGTGCCAGTTGGGTTTCTTGCTTTAAATCAATGTTATACTACATTTCTGTATAATATTGATGGTTGCTAATCCTGTTGTTTTTGTTGCTGGGAATTTTGTGTTTGTGTAAATAAAAATATATATATTTTTTTATCTCTCAACAACTAAATGATCTTAAGATATAATTTTGATTTGATTTGACAAAAGCAATGAGTTGAGGACTTTCCCATCAGAACTACGAAGACAAGCTACAGTAACCACATTAAGGTATCTGTGTGTGAAATGTGACATGTATAGTCAGTCTTTCTCCATCACTAGCGATAATTATTACCGTGAGAAGTGTAAACTAGTTTGCTCTTTGATGGAGAAGATCGTAGCATTAGAGGAGCGCATCCAGAGTCTAGAGAGAATTATTGAGTGCGTGAGCAGTCCAGTTTCTGCAGCAGTCCAGGTTCTGTAGGGGATCTGGATGCACTAATGACTCCGGCATTAGAGCCCTCATAGCGGGGAGATTAGGTAACGACTCTGCGGCATACTCGCAAATTCAAAGCTAACACTAAGGCTGGCCCACAGGAGCAGCATTCCTCTCTACGTTAACAGGGTTGCTTTCCTCAGTGAAGCTCCCACTGAGAAATCTGAAAGAGCTCTAAAAGTTATAGGAGATTCTATTCTGAAGGATATGAAATTAGCTAGAACATTAGGGGCAACAGCAGCACAGGTTAGGTGTATACTAGGCTTAGGTTGTCAGGAAAGCATAGATTTTCTACGTTTTTCACACAGGAGCTAATGGTATACGCCATCGACAGTCAGAGGTTACTAAAAGTAACATGGCAAGGCAATATCCAATGCTGTAATATGCTCTGGCAATATCCCAAAGTATCGTAGCAATATAGCTTATAGCAGGTTATGGTAGCTGAACTGCTAAGTGTCCGAGTGGTGCTCCAAAAAAATGTGGGCTTTATAGATAATTGAAGCAATTTTAAGCGGCAAGGCTGGCCTGTTAGGGCAGGATGGTATCATCCCACTCGGGGTGCTGCAATCATTTCTTGTCAAAGTCTCAGAACAGCACTAGTTAACCAGTGACTATTCAATATTATATCTCTGACGTCAAAAGTACTGACCATAAACATAATTATTACCGACCAGGAATTTAATGTATTGTGTTTATCAGAATCGTGGATTAAACCAAATGGATATGTAGCATTAAATGAAGCGAGTCTTCCTGGGAATAGATGCATACACCAGCCCCGTCTAAATGGCAGAGAAGGTGGAGTAGCAGCTATTTATAATAATTAATCTAAGCATCAAACAAAAAGACTAAACACAAATGTCACACATTCGAAGTTCTTTACACCAACATATAATACCTAAATAAAATACTACCGAAAGCAGGACTAGTCAGTCAATTCTATTCATTATTATTACTCTGATTTTGTCATAGAATTTGCAGATTTCATCACAACTCTAGCTACTCCTTTAGACAAAGCATTAAATATTGGTGACTTTTACATCTATTTTGATAATCAGGAAAACTCCTTAAGAGCAGCAGTTGTTTCTATTCTAGATTCAGTGGGAATTAATCAGAATGTTATAGGACCCACTCATAGTGGTGACCCACTTTTGATTGTATGTTAACATTTAGATTTAATATAAAAATATAGTCATAAGTCCACAGTCTGAAGCTATTTCAGATCATTACCTCATCTCTTTTAAAATCTGCATCAGTCATTGCATTAGTACCGTGCACGTTGCCTTGTTAAGGTACATTCATGTCAACTACAGCAGCAAGTTTTATCAGTAATCTTCTGGAGATCTCGATATTAATTACATTTCCGTGAACCCTGCAGAGCTCGACTGGGCCACAATGTCTAGAATCAACGTTTCATTACACTCTAGATGATGGAGCATATGGTCAATGATCAAAAATGCAAAATGCAAAAAGCAAAATGATCATCGAGAAAAAATCAGCACGGTGGTATAATGATCATACGCGCACCTTAAAGCAGACCACTTGGAAATTAGAACGTAAATGGCGTAAAACCAAATTGACAGTATTTCAAATAGCATAGAAGAAGAATCTCCTGAGTTCTAGAAAATCTCTTAGTGCTGCTAATCAGCATTTCATATAAATCCAAACTATTTTATAAATATCCCTGTAGACCGCAATACAATTTGAACAGGCAATCAATTACAAGGTTTTACTCTTATTCAAGAGAATTACTTAATTTCATTTATTTCCTCATCAAAATCATCAGCTTGGATTCTTAATCCCTTGCCTACAAACAGATATTCGAGAAGTAATTGTACCTCTTCTAAAAAATAATAAACTTTTTCATCAGCACTAGTTATGTACCTAAATCCTTCAAACTGGCAGTTATCAACCCCCTCATTAAGAAACCTGACCTTGACCCATGTCAGCTGTCCAACTACAGGCCAATATCAAACCTCTCCCTTATCTTCTAGATTTTACAAAATGTTGTAGCACAGAAGATCTGCTCACATCTACTGAGGAATAACATTTCTGAAATGTGTTAATCAGGATTTAGGCCTCATTATAGCACAGAGACGATGGTGATTAAAGTGGTAAATGACCTGTTATTGGCCTCTGATCAAGGTTCTGTCTCTATACTTGTTTTGCTCGAACTTAGTGCAGCTTTTGACACCATTGATCATACTATTCTCCTTGCTAGACTAGATAACATTGATGGAATAAAGGGAACAGCTCTCTCCTGGTTTAGGTCCTAATCTGACTGATCGCTATCAGTTTGTTGATGTAAATCACACTCCACACTCTCTAAGGTAAAGTTTGGTGTTCCACAAGGATCTGTCTTAGGCCCACTGCTTATCTCTTTATACATGCTGCCTCTGGGTGAAATTATACATAAACTTGGTATTCGCTTCCATTGCTATGATGATGATACACAGTTGTATATTTCAGCAAAGCCAGATGAAAGAGATCGGCCTAAAAATGTTGAGGAGTGTGTAAAGGACATTAGACAGTGGATGCTTGATAACTTCATTCTGCTTAACTCGGATAAGAAGAAATTCCTTTACTAGGACGAAATGCAGCTAGAAGTAAACTGATTCTGATTCCGTAGCATCTCTGGATCTTGTTTCTATGTCAGTGTTTACAGCAGTCAAAGACCTTGGTGTGATTATTTACTCGAGTCTTTCCGTTGAGTCTCACGTAAATAATATTACCAGGATCACCTTCTTTTACCTTAAAAATATTGCTAAGATTGGAAATATGATGTCGTTACAGGATGCAGAAAAACTGGTTCATGCTTTCGTTTCATCTAGATTAGACTACTGTAACACTTTACTGTATGGGTGTTTGAGTATGTGCATAAATACACTTCAGTTAGTTCAGAATGCAGCAGCAAGAGTCCTCACTAGATCTAGAAAATATGACTACATTATCCCTGTTTTAATCAGTCTACACTGCTCCCAATCAAATCTTGCATTGATTATAAAATACTACTGCTGACGTATAAAGCACCTAATGGTCTCGCACCGCAGTATCTGAGTGAACTTCTGTACCAGTATGATCCTCCACACCTACTTAGATCAAAAGGTGCAGGCTATTTGTTGGTACCTCAAATAATGAAGACTATGGCAGGAGCAGATCTTTCTCTTAAAAACCACACAACTTTGGAACAACCTTCCAATCAGTGTTCAGGACTCAGACACAGTCTCAGTGTTCAAGTCGAGGCTGAAAGCATATTTATAAGTCTTTTATCAGTAGATTTTTCTTGGGTAAAGGAGCAGATCTGGAGGGATCATGGATATTGAGTGTTTGGTTAACTGGGATATTTTTGTGACAGTGTGGAGTCAGTATGATCCACATGCTGTCACCCCCCCACCCCCCTCACTCTCACGCATTCACTCAGGTTTGTTGACGGTGGTGTGGTGGGTCGTCTCTTATCCCAGAGATCCCTCATGTCTGTGTTACCTTTTGGTTCTCCCTTTTAGTTATGCTGCCATAGCGAATCTTGCCGGAGTCTCAAACTGCACAGTTTCCTTAACTTTCATACAACAACAAGGAGACTTAATAATCCATATCCTTTTTTCCCTGTCACGCCTCTTCTTTCTCTCTCTCTCTCTCTCTCTCTCTCTCTCTCTCTCTCTCTCTCTCTCTCTCTCTCTCTCTCTGTGAATTCAAACATGCTCCTGAGGTTACAGTGACCACTGTTCCTTCTCCTCTCCTGTCCTTGGATCTTCCCACTTTGTCCTGGCCTGCCTCTAGATGGTGGTCTCCTCGATTGTAGGCCAGCTGGGGATGGTTTCACATCAACAGCCTGGAGCCATGAAATTACGAAGTCTTGCCGGAGTCTCCAACTGCACAGTTTCCTTAACTTTCATACAACAACAAAGAGACTTAATAATCCATATCCTTTTTTCCCTGTCATGCCTCTTCTTTCTCTCTCTCTCTCTCTCTCTCTCTCTCTCTCTCTCTCTCTCTCTCTCTTTGTGAATTCAAACATGCTCCTGAGGTTACAGTGACCACTGTTCCTTCTCCTCTCCTGTCCTTGGATCTTCCCACTTTGTCCTGGCCTGCCTCTAGATGGTGGTCTCCTCGATTGTAGGCCAGCTGGGGATGGTTTCACATCAACAGCCTGGAGCCATGAAATTACGAAGTATGAACAGGAGCTTTGAGGATGGATTTGGACTGTAGGTAATAGTAGTCTGTAGCCTGCTACACTGACTCAGGACCACAGTTTGCATCTTATCACCACCACTGCACCTCAACATCGTTTATCTGTAACAAATGGACATTTGGTGCCACCCAGATGAGAATGAGGTCCCTCTTGAGTCTGGTTCCTCTCAAGGTTTCTTCCTTATGCCATCTCGGGGACTTTTTCCTTGCCACATTCCCCTTCGGCTTGTTCATCAGGTATAAACTTACACTTATAAATAACATCTTTTTCATTTTTATCACTACATCATCTATGTAAAGCTTCAATGTTCATGGTTAAATGTCAATGACGGTATTGAGATGTGGATTGATTTAGGTCGGACACCACTGAAAGTATAGGTGTGTAATGCTCTGTGCGAACAGAGTTTGTAAATTAATGAATGTTGGTTGGTATTTAAAAATCATGAATTTACATGTTAAATATGGTCTTAAAAATCTTTAGGAAAGTCTGCATATTTGAGTCTGTAACAATATGAAATTTGAAAATGAAAAATGTGTAGAATCCCTGTTTAAAACCACTAAAACCACTTCGAACTCTGCCCCTAGCTCTAACCCTAATCAAGAGGTGTAAACATTGCCTGAAAATAATACATAAGTAGAGGTATAGAAACCTTAATCCATTACAAGTCCAACCAAATCCAACATGACTGAAAGTTTTAGAGTATCTGATTTGAACGGTTCTTGAGTATTTGACTCGCATTGAATGTAGGCTCAAAGATACACCAGTCCTTAATACCAAGACACAAAGTGAAAACACTCTAGCAATTCACCAAAAACTGGCGATTTGTGAGGATTCCTAAAATACAAATCAAATTGTAGACCTCAACACCTTATCAACCATCAACACAACAGCCTCTTTAACATGCCAGAATGACACAGTGATCAAACAAACAAAGTCAGAGTAAAGTGATCTTTAATAAAAGGGATCTTCAACTAAAAAATAAACGTACAGTATCGTTTCACAAAGAAAAGTAACTATTAGTATTTGATTGACAAATAAAATGTAAATAAAAATCACCTTTTCTGCAGACTAAATAAGCCACGGCAGCTTGTAATTGGTAACGGTGATTGTCAGTTTAAATAGAGTGGAGTTAAAAGTACATAAATTGAATCACAATTGTAGTTGAGTAGAGAGTAAAAGTCGCTTTGATTCTCAGTAAAACTTGCCAAAAAATGACTTAAGTACAAAAACAAAGTACATTTACTCAAAATCTTTACAAAACTGTTTGTGTTTGGGCGTCCTACTGCAGTTGAATTCATGCTAGTACATCCAAAGGCATCCTATACAATTGTGTGCCTCCAACTTTGTGCTAAGAGTTTGGAGAGAAATGTCTGGTGTCACATGACCTTTGTCCATATAGCAGTTATAGTATGAGCAAAAGCGTGTTTCGTCATATTGACAGCATGACTAAACATTTTGACAACCTTTTTTTGTGAACAATGAGATTTGTTATTCTGATAACAATGAGATGTTCATTGACACAAATACTTCCTTTTAGAAGTTAAGAAAATAAACGAATTAGGGATTTTGAGAAAAGTACAGGATTTTGCGAGAAATCAAATGTGTTTTGTTGTTGGTACAAATTGTTTTGAGTATGGCACGCACTGGTTTGCAAATATTAAGGATGATTTGAGAAATGTTTCAAAGCAGCTGAGAAAAACTGTATAATTATCCCTTTTTTTTTTGTGTGCAACTGAGCAATTGAGGGTGAGGAGCTTTGTTTAAAAGCCCAGCAGTGGCAGGTTGGGGTGCCTTCTAATCAGAAGGTTCCCAAAGTTTTACCACTGAGTTATAACAAGTAAACTTTTAATTATAAAAAATTCCTCAAGAAAGATTCTTATTTTTTCTACAGTCAAATTGTTAGATGTGGAAGGAACAAAAAAAGCAAAGGTATGATTTGTGTTCTGCATTTACAACATTTGGCAAATAACCTTATCCAGTTTTTTCTTCTGAATTATTTCATTTATACAACTGACCAGTTGAGGGTTAAGGCTTTGCTGAAGGGCTCACAGCTTAGTGGTGCACAGATTTGAACTGATGACTTTCCGATCAGAAGATCCACTTTAAATTGTTGTAATGGCGGCTACTTGCTTCTGGCCGTCTTGGAAAGGAGTCTCCTTTGATTAAGATGGAAACATTTCGGATTTCTGTAGAGTGTTCTGAAGAATGCATTACTCAGAGAGCTTGCGTAAGGGTTTGGGAACTCTGGACTTTCTCTCTTCTGCTTACTTGACCTCAGTAATGCTGACCAGGCAACAGATGCAACAGATGAATTACAAAAGACAGTGTTTATGCTTTTAGCCCTATCCAGAACGTTCTAAAAATACAGACACACACACACACCTGCTGCAGGGTCAGGGTAAACGACTCCAAACAGCCTCCAAACAGCCCCCCAAACAACCCCCCATCAACCCATGAACAACCCCCAAACAGTCTTCATAATCTCCAGTCTTTCAAACACAGAGAAAGTCTAAAGCTTCAGATACAAGATGTGAGTCATACATTCTTTAGCCAGAAGGTTCCATCTTAATGACTCTCAGGGATATGCAGTAGACTCTCACTTGTGTAGAACATGCTTTACAATCTTCACCAAAACATTTTGGTTTATTTGTTTAAAGAGAGTGACAACTAAAAACCTACAAGTTTCTGGACTGAATTTTTTTCCCTTCTAAATAGATTCAAGGTTTTATGGTTCTTCTAAGAGTTAACATCGAACCATAAATGTTTCACACATATAAATGTTCAAAGAACCTTTACAGGCTATAGACTGAACAATTTTCTTGACTCAGGACCAATCACACATGTGGTGGGTGGTAAGAAAGAATAAATGTTGAAGGTTCTATCTAGAATTAATTGTTCTTAATAGAATTGTCTCAGTCTTTATGTCTCAAAGCATTTGCATGATCAAAAAGAAAAAGAAAGAAAAAAATATTTAAAGCTTTTTTTGAGGTTCTGGCAGAAAGAAAAACTATTTCGAGAGGTTAAAAAACTTTACCCATCCAAAGAACCCTTGAAGAACCTTGAAAGGTTGTTTGGTGTTCTGAAGGAACCCTAAGACTATAGTCTAAATCATAGAATGACAGTCTAACCTCTGTAGGTTCCAACATCTTTGACTAGTAAAAAGCGTTTTGGTGCAAATTTCTTTCAATCTAGTGGGAATACTGTTGCTACTCAACTGGGAAATAAGCATAAACTAATGACTGATTGCAAAGTCTCAATAGATGGAACTTCTCAAAATACCACATGGTTATTTGATATATGAGGTATAAATGGTGAATTCCTACTCAGCATTCAGCCTGAGATATTTAAATCTGATGGAGATTGCTGGGTTTTAATGGGTTTTCCAAATATGACATGACTGCAGAATTAGCTTCTGGAGTTATCTATGCTAAATGGAGAAAAGTAGTGACATCTGATTTTTCCAGCTATATGTGGTTCTTCATCAAACTGTTACCACAAAGTTGGCACACAAAATTGTATCGGATGTTTTTGGATGTTGTAGCATTCGATTTCCCTTTGCTTGAACTAGGAGACTCAAACCCCTGTGCACAAAGCCGGCTCATGATTTTTGGATAAATACATGAGGTTGTATTGTTAAAAAATTACACAAAATGTAATGTTACAAAAAAATGGGAGGTTCTATACAGTAGGTTCTATATGGAAGCATTTTTGAGCAGCAAAAAAAAGCTTATTTCTTTGGTTACACCTAGAACCACATGAAAAACCGTCCTGAGAAATTGAAAGAGAATATTTAGCATGATGGGCATTGCTGTCTGATCATTTGTTAAACATCTTGGAAGTTTTGCACGGGAGTGTGGCATTTCAAAGGCTATAAAACTGGCACTGCAAGAATCAGCCCTCTGTGAGCATTTAAACAGAAACCCACCAGTCTTAGGTTCTCCAGTGACCCCAGGGTTCACATCGGTAACTTCATCACCACTCCTAAAAAATGGAAAAGACTCAGCTTAAACCCATGTATATCGTGTAGTGCTCTCTCATCTACCATCTGCTATCTGCCAAGTGGAGAACCATTTTAATGTCTCCCTTTCTTACACCTTGGACCTTATTGTGAGAAGGTTTTGATTAAGATGTAGGTTTGGAATTATCATTAAAAAAAAAAAAACTTGAAAAATGTAAATTCTATGAAGTATGTAAATCCCTGGACCAGAAGGTTCTCTTTAAGGAGATTTTTAAGATGTTTTATACTAGAGGTCAACCTTCAGTTGATATTTCTCATGGAACACAAAGTGAAGATGCTAAGCACAAAGAAACCATGAAGAGGTTTTTAATAAAATCCATATGAATAAGCCAAAGAACCCTTTTTGGTAACCAAAAAAAAGTCACATCTTAACAAAAGAATGCATTGGAAAGAAAGGGGATCTGCAATCTTTAATATGGTCCTTCAGTTTTTCTGTAATGGAAATTGTGTGGCACAGAATTCAAATGAATATGAAAACAAATGAAGAAACAGTTACAGCTTATTCAGAGCAACTTGCAGGAATTTTCATTATACAGCTGAGCAATTGAGGGTTAAAGGCCTTACTCAAGGACCCAGCACTGACTGCTTGGTAATACTGGGATTTGAACCCATTACCTTCCAAATCAGAAGACCAACTTCTTATCCACTGAGGTGCCACTTCCCTATTATTTCCTCACCACAAAAGACTCAAAAAAACACAGCGATCATGCATAAGATAATGACATTATAACATTATGAGTGGTAAAATGAAGATCCTCCTGTAAGTGGGTGTATATATGTATTAGGCAGAAACATTTTCTACCCAAAGTTTGTTAGAAGCAGGAAGCATTGGTGAGCATAAGGGTTTGAGAGAGTTTGACAAATTGTGATTGCTAGACATCAGAGTCAAAGCATCTCAAAAACTGCAGCTTTTGTGAGGTGTTCCTGGTCTTTAGTGGTCTGTATTTAACAGTTTCTACAGTGTCGTGGACTGCTGTGCCTCACTGATGCACGTGGAGAGTGAAGGCCGGCCTGTGTGGTCCGATCCAACAGACAAGCTCCTGTAGCTCAAATTGCTGAAGAACTTCATGCTGGTAATGCTTGATGGTTTTGGCAGCAGAAGGAGCGCCAACGCAATAATAGGCAAGAGGTCATAAAGTTATGCCTAATCGGTGTATACTCTGGTTTTAGGGTGATCCTCAAGATCTAAAACCATTCTAAGGGTCTACAAATAAACAATGAGCTGTGGCCAGAACAAAAAAAACAGAAAGCTAGAACAGATAACCTTCACAAATAAAACTATTTCCATTAGAAACCATTTTCTTCAATTTTTACCAATCAGCAGCATTTATATTTTTGACGTACAATTTGTACTGTACACTTCCTTTTTTTGGATAAGTTAGAGTACTTAAAGCATTCTACAAAGGTTTTACTTGATGCTCTGGAATTTTCCAACACTTATATATATTCCTCAAAGGAACAACCATTATGTAGGCTTTTTTTAAATACTTCAGAGTTTGGCTCACCTGTAGTGGGTACCTCATCTAAGAGGCCATCTGCTCTACTGGGCAGCAGCCAGTAAGAGGAGGGGGAAACTCCGGGGCAGTCCGGAGCTCAGTGTGAACCTTCAACTTGTGCCCTAGAAATTGAATAACCACCATATGCTTGACGTCGGCTTGGCATTCTGTCACTAACCTAGGCCTTGTTATGGTGTGCCAGCTCTCAGCTACTTTTCCCACACTCTCTCCCAGGAGAGGGGCCAGTGGGCATTCCCATAGGTCGCCCGCCTGGTCTGCCACCAGAAAACTCACCCCCTTTTCTATTCCCACACACCTCCTGGTGTAATCCTTTTCAGTCCCCTTGGCTGGGTGCAATTCAGCCTCACTGACTGCTTCACAAAAAGGGCCGGTCTGGCCGAAGACACGGAGCCAACGGCAGGGCATTGAACTCTCCACAAACAGAGTGCAAGCGCCCGCCATACAATGGCTGAGAAGCAGAGAGGAACGAAACGCTTGTCAGCCTTGAGTGAATGCGTGTAAGAATTGGATTTTGTGTGGATTTTTTTTTCCCCCTGCCACCAGTGAACTCTGTGTTCTCAGCAAGACATTAGACAACGCTTTTTAATAAATACAGCTAAATAAAAATAAAAAATGTGCGATGACTAGTTTGAGCATTGCAACCACCACAAAATAACAGCATGACTCTGAGAATCCGAGGACTACCAGAGCACTGTGTATCAGGTGGAACAGGAAGTGTACAATAAATGGTTAAGAAGCAAGGCTCAGGATGTGGCAGGATGCCAAACAACCCTTATCAGCACCCGGGCCTGGATCATGACCACGCACCAGGGGAGAGAGGAGCGCCTTTGTTGTGTGCTCAGATCTACAGCCGGCCTTTATGGCACGCTCCAGATGCTTATCAGTGTGGGAAAGTCTGAGCTAAGTTCCAGCGAGAGTGTGTGTGTGTATAAGAATGTGCTCAGCCTGATTACTGACTCTAATGCAGCTATCACAGGAGTGCCGCTGCCTCTCCTGATAAAGACCATAAACACAAGCAGAGGGGTAGTCCGGAGATAATGACGAACATTGACCTCTTGGTTTCACAGCAAAGAACCAAACCGGAACAGCAACGACTTGTCAAGTGTTTGCACAGACGAGACGAGTATTAGGCGAGGAGTACATATCGAGACATGAGAGTACGTGGGAGCCTCTATGTTTATCTACCATCATGCAATGTTAAAAGCAAATAAAAGGCGCAGTGCGACTCCTGCAGCGTTTCACCTGCACTGGCATGCCAACAGGTTTAATAACTAATGAGAAACTAAAACACAGGGTAAGGAGGGCAAAGAGGTGGAAGCTCATTGGTTAAGACATTGGAAAACTCTGCTGCAGCCTTGAGCAAGGCCATTAACCATCAACTGCTTTTTTGTACATCGTTCTGGATAAGGGCGTCTGCCAAATGTCAAGTTCTGCCCTGCATTTCTTTCTGATGTTGTGCTATTGGACACTAATTGGTCCAAATGTTGGAAAAAGTTGAATCCCGCACTGTTAGGATATTTTGAAGTTGTGGGAAAAAGTATGGAGTTGCTGGAATTTAAAGCTGGACTTTGAGTCTGAAGGTTGTGAGTTAAAAAATTCAAGCCACTCCAAGCTGCCACTTCTGGACCCCTGACTAAGTCCCTTTACCCAATAGCTTCTTAGTGGTATGAATTAGATAAATGTAAGTCACTCTGGATAAGGGCATCTACAAAATGCCATAAATGTAAATGTAAATTTGAGAAGAATTTACGTCTCCGTACATCAAGTCGATAAGGCAATTTTTAAGTAGAGCATCTCATGCTGGAATAAAAAGACGTAAGGAAGCCGGCCAGACGAGACACACTTTCCTCCACCTATAAAACCGAATATAAACCCTTCATTGCTCTGAGGTCATGAGTTAATCTACAGCAGCTCAGGTTGTTAGCTGAGTCACGGATGAGTTCATGGAGACACTGCGAGTGGGTCTCTGTAAATCAGCGTCCACTCGAGCCCTGCGAAGCCTAAAACACTCAATTAGAGACCTCGTGAGTCAAGCAGGTTAGGCACTCAGTGAATTAACAGAGCAGACTGAGCAAGGGGTCTGGCACCAGTGATATCACAGCTATTAGAAAACACAATACGGTCATCAGACCAATATGGGACTGATGGCCGAGACGGGGTTTTTCTTTGACCTGCGGAACTGTGCGATGCTCTGATCTGATGCTTTGCAGTATTTTAAATTTGTAAGTGATGCTCAGAGGGATGCAGCAAATTTACTGTCACCCGCCTCACACACGAGCAAAATAAAACTAAGCTCGGTGTAAATCAGACGTATGAGCGATGACACAACTGAGGACACTTTACAAGACGAGCACATGGGTGTTTTATTACACCCTGACGTCTAGAAATGCACAATGGAAATACAGTATTAAATAAAAGAAAAAAATTGGTCCATTAATACCATAATTAATACCCTTCTTTTTTTTCCCTTTTTTTCTTAACTTACACTTACATATGTATGTCTGTAATTATTTTTTTCTTTTTGATTTTCAAATCAAGAAACCGTCACCTTTAAACAGTTATATACATCTTTTCTACACATCTTCAGGGTTGCCAGGTTAATTAGAGTACTTTTTTTTCTTTCATTTTTTTTCTTTCATTCTTTAATCCTGTCTTATATATATGTTTCTATTAGTCTGTCTGGTATTATTTATTTTTGATTTCTATCTATCTATCTATCTATCTATATATCTATCTATCTATCTATCTATCTATCATCACAATGGAAATACAGTGTTACATTTAAAAAAATTGGTCACTTTTAAAGTTACATAGACACATCGTCTGACTGGGTTGCCAGGTTGAATTATTCCCCACTTCTTTTGTTATTGGGTTTGGTGTTCTGTTAGTTCCTGTTTTCTTTTTTCCTTATACACTATTTAGACAAAGCATTTGTAGACACCTGACCATAATATTAAAATGTGCTTTTATTTTAACATCTCATTTAGTCTCCACTTCCTGTTATATTAACTTCCACTCTTCTAGGAGGGTGTTCCCCTGGATTTTGTGGAGATTTGTGAAGATTCATTCAAACACAAATGTGCTAGAAAAGTCAGGTACTAATGTAGGTGAGGTGAAAAGGCCTGGGGTGAGGTCAGTGTAGGGTCAGGGCTGTATAGCAGAAGATCTTCCTCAAAGTATAGTTATATACTGTAGTGTATGAATGGTAACTAAATAAACGTTTATGAATCAGGTCAGGTGTCTACAAACTTTTGGTCATGTGGTGTATTTGGCTTTGGTATATTTCAAGTATTGGATTGACTTGGTAAAACACACACACACACACACACACACACACATACACACACACACACACACACACACACACCACACCCTTTCCTTTAGTGCATTGACATGAACAGGATGTAATTTGTGTTGTTTTGTAGCAAGTAAAAATACCATGCAAATACGCGTACGTGTGTTTTGAGGGTCTGGCTGCAGGTTTGTCACCGGTCCATCCGGTTTCAGGAGTGAAGACCAGGAGAAGATAACGTTAGAGATGCCATATCTGATGGCAAGTGTGTTATCTCTGAGAGGTTCAGAGAAATAAACACATCTGACCACACATGAGAAAAACCGCTCAGGTCAAGCTCAAGGTCAAAATCAGCAAACAAAAGTGAAAAATGATAAAGGTTTTGAGTGCAGCACTGCCACACGTCTCCTCTTCATACGCTTCTACAGACTTCACACCACGCGGCCATCAGCTTTCTCAGTACCCAGTGTTAGAAACACCTGAGCAATGAAGTGACAGGCCTTCATCAAATAAACCCTCAGGAAACCACGTGACCATCATCATCATCATCATCATCATCATCATCATCATCATCATCATCATGTTTTTGTTATTGTTATTATTTTTTATTTATTTATTTTTTCCTATTTTTTTCTTTTTATTTATATAATATAGACAATTTGGATAAGTTTAGAATCCCCTGTTTCCCATTCTTTCTTTCTTTCTTTCTTTCTTTCTTTCTTTCTTTCTTTCTTTCTTACTATTTTTTTCTTTTTTTTATCTATTTATCACTTTTTTTTCTTTCTTTCTTTTCTTTATTTGTTTATTTGTAAAAAATAAACATTGAAATATATTTTTTATTTATTTTTTATTTCAGGACAAATAATTCTGTGTTTTATTTATTTATTTGTTTGTTTGTTTATTTATTTATTTGTTTATTTATTTATTAGCCACCTAGTTTATTTGGTTAATTTAAATCTGTATTAAATGTCTTATATAAATGTTTTCTTTCTATGTTTCTACCTTCTTTCTTTCTTTCTTTCTTTCTTTCTTTCTTTCTTTCTTTCTTTCTTTCTTTCTTTTATTTATTTACTTAATTGCTTGTTTGTTTGTTTTCTGTTTATTCGGTGCTTGCTTTATTTAGGTGAATATAGATAGTTATTTACATTTTTATTGAAAATGGTACTTTAATCTATCTATCTATTTGTTTGCTTGTTTGTTTGTTTGTTCAAGTTATTTATTTACTTGATCAGAACGATTTTACTTAGTTCATTATTTCTAATTTACCATAATTACTTTTAGTCCTATTTAATTATTTGTATTAGAATAATGTTCTAAGCTGATAAAATGTCATTGTACTGAAAATAATACAATTATAATTATCAGTAGTAATTGTAGGATTTTTATTTGTTTGTTTGTTTTTTACTAAAATAATATAATGAGATGAGTTTGTGCACCACACTGATCGTTAATATCCTTAATTATTTTAGTGGAGCTTGTGTTTGTATGCAGTCAGAACAGCAGATGAGTTGACCTCCAACTGCCATGTCTTGAACTTGTAATAAATCATAATCAGTAATACAGAGAGCTTCTGTTGATTTATAGTTGTTGTTATGGGAAACAGCTCTGGAGCTCGAGCGTTCCTGTTCCTGTTCCTGCCTCCAGCTCAGCTCCGGCTCTTTTGTTATTCGTACCGAGTCGTAACACGTGTCGTCTCAGGCCTGACTCGGATCAGAGGACCTTATCTCGCCTCACATCAGTGGCTGGAGATAGCAGTTGGAAGTGAAGTCTGTTTGCTCTAAACAAACTCCAGGCAGTGAGAGATGGTCTGGAGGATGTGCTGATGTTATTTGGGTAAGAATGTTATTAAGGCTACAAGGCAGTTTCACTGGAGGTCCATCATCCCTCAGTTACACCAACAGCAACATCAACATCAGGATTGTTCTGGAACAACCTTCTAATCAGTGTTCAGGATTCAGACGCAGTCTCAGTGTTCAAGTCGAGGCTGAAAGTCTTTTATCAGTAGATATTTCTGAGGTAAAAACTACAGTTTGCATCTGATCATCATCACTGCCCCCCCGCAATATTGTTTTTCTGTAATAAATAGGAATTTGGTGCAACCCAGATGAGGATGGGTTCCCTCTTGAGTCTGGTTTCTCTCAAGGTTTCTTCCTTATGCCATCTCGGGGAGATTTTCCTTCACCAGAGTCGCCACCGGCTCACTCATCAGGGACAAACTTACACTTATAAAGAACACCTTCATTTTTATCACCACATAATCTGTGTAAAGCTGCTTTGAGACAATGTTCATTGATAAAATTAATTAAAGAAAATTGTAATTAAAATAAAAAATGAAGAATTTGTATTGAAATTTAAGTAAAAAAATAATAATAATAATAAAAAAAAAAAAATCTATTTTTTAATTATTTCATTGTAGCCACAAAAGAATTTGTTGTTTTTATTAAATAAACATCTGTACGAGTCACTGAGTAACAAACCGAATCGCTAATGAGCTCATTGTCATCATTAACACGAGCTTCACAGCTGGAAGCATGCAGACTGAACTGCATGCGGACTGAATCATCACACAGTCACTCACTGATGTCCAGACGAGATTCAATACTCTGATTCACTCTGAAACATCTGGAGGAAACAAAAAAAAAAGTACTTGTGGCTTTTGTATGAGATTTCTTGAGTCACTGTGGGACAGACAGCACAGCAGAAAGACTCGTAAACATCCAAACCATCTCAACGAGCTTTCCCAGGAACGACGATGAGCGAAATTCAGTGTATATTTCAGTACATTGCTTGATATGATAAAACACTACTAGATTTTGACATTAAATACATTACATACTTTACTATATACACTATAAAGTATTGGGACACCTGATTTTCCAGTGGTTTTTCCACAAAGTTTTAGCGCACGATTGTATGGGACGTCTTTAGAGGCTCTAAGATCCAACTTAATATGTTCATGAGGGAACTCAGATTGTAACCGTGTTCCACACGTACACCAAGGATTCAACTCTGTGCACATGTGCACCGTACCAGAAGCCCTGGACCAAAACCTTTCGGTTTGAGTTCATGTATTGTTACACTCCTAATAATAATAAATGTACTCTCTCAAAAAACCTGACTTATTAAACAGCTTTGCTCGACAGATGAACACTAAACCATGTGTTAAACCCTCAAACAACAGACTGCAACAGTTCTTCAGACGAGCAGAAGTACATCACGAGACTGAAGCAAAGCGCGCATACGTCCGATCGACAAACACCGTGTTCAATCGAATCCTGTGGAGCCCGAGTGTGTCGTGTTGATCACAGACAAAGCCTGGACGTGCTTTAAAAAGAAACCTGATGTAGAGAAATAGAGCCGTGTGTTGACTAAGAGGATCAGAAAACTGAGAATCAGCAAACAGAGAGCAGCTTGGCCCTGATCCCACATCTGTCCCCCCAGTGCTCGGGCTATTGGGCCAACAGATTTGAAAGATTGGCCTCACTCAAGTGGGCTGAAGGTGGCCTTTAGCCTGCACCGACACAATGTGATAAAAGGTGGTCATTAGCAATGCGGCCAGCATGAAACCCAGAGCTGAACATAGTGAAACCAGGGCTATTTGGGGAATCACAAGGACAGATTAGACGCATGCATATTTGCGTGTATGTGTGTGTGTGTGTGTGTGTGTGTGTGTGTGTGTGTGTGTGTGTGTGTGTGTGTGTGTTTTCTATCAGCTAGCGTGGGCCGTCTGCTAATCCGAAACACCAAGAAAAAAACAACCCACAGGATTATGTGTTGTGTGAAAGAGAGAAGGAGGTGTAATAATGTGGCACCTGTCTGGCTTTAAGTCAGATCCTTTGCTACAGTGGAGAATTCAGATGTTAATGTTCCTGAGCTGAAATCCAGCCTCCTGATCTGCTCACGAGCACCTCGGAGTACCAACTCCCAGATTCCCAAACTGCTACTATTCTAACTATAACTGTCCAAAGTTACAAATATCTAGATTTAGGAGGCTAATAAAACCCTTTAATGAATAGGGAGGTATGGATGAACTGTCACAACTAAAAGAAAAATCAAAGAGAAAGAAGTCATGACAGACACTGGCAGACACAGACAGAAAAATAAGAAAAAGACAGACAGACAGACAGACAGACAGACAGACAGACATAAAAGTAAGAAAGAAAAAAAGAAAAAAAGAATAACAAAATGACAGACAGATAGATAGATAAAATAACAAAGGAAAGAAAGAAAGAAAGAAAGAAAGAAAGAAAGAAAGAAAGAAAGAAAGAAAGAATAACAAAAAAGACAGACAGACAGACAGACATAAAAGTAAGAAAGAAAGAAAGAAAGAAAGAAAGAAAGAAAGAAAGAAAGAAAGAAAGACAGACAGACATAAAAGAAAGAAAGAAAGAAAGAAAGAAAGAAAGAAAGAAAGAAAGAAAGAAAGAAAAAAAGAAAGAAAGAAAGAATAACAAAAAAGACAGACAGACATAAATAAATAAAATAACAAAGGAAAAAAAGAAAAAAAAGAAAGAAAGAAAGAAAGAAAGAAAGAAAGAAAGAAAGAAAGAAAAAAAGAAAGAAAGAAAGAGACAGACAACTAGAAATAAGATTAAAAAAGACAGACAGACAGACAGACAGACAGACAGACAGACAGACAGACAGACAGACAGACAGATAGACAGACAGACAGACAGACAGATAGATAGATAGATAGATAGATAGATAGATGGATAGATAGATAGATAGATAGATAACACAGACATGCTATTGTTTAAATGCGCTTTAAAAGTTCAGCTTTCTAAGTTGAAGCCAGAGATCCAGTGAGACGTGACACGTCACTTAAACACCACAATTTCCCTTTAACACAAACAAAGAAATCAAGAGGTGTAATGAAGATTAAACTTTATAAAAAACACTTCTTGACCCACACGTTCTCGCCTGCATTACTTCTGCAATTCTGGGTGAGATTTTAAACAACATTTAAACAAATTGCATTCGACTGATGAATCATTTTGTGTAAAAATACACTTTATTTAGAAAAACTAAACAAAAAAAGATTCACTTCTCTTTCACTTTTTAACATGATGTAATATTTCATTTAGTTTAAGCCCAAAAACCCATTTAAACCAGTTGGTGTCTAACAATCCCACTGGAACAGGTGCTGAATTTCCGATGCCTTGTTATACCGTCGATTTCCGCACTGTATACACAAGTATTGTATACACGAGCACATTTGCTCTTTTAAGTCGACCGCAGGACGGATTTTCAAAACGATTGGCCACTTTTAGCGAGAAAACGACTTGCTATGGAAGCTGGATGAAGTGTTCAAGAGCGCCACTTGTGACCTGAGGGTCTGTGAGTGCTCCGGCTCTCTCCTGGACCTGCTCATGAAGGTTTTCCGAGTAAAGCAAAGAGGGCTGCGCTTTCAAAAAAAAAACCAAACCAGAACAGAGACTGAAATGGAAACAAAAGCCTCTTTCGCTTAATTGCCTGATCGAAAAGTTTGCCCCTGCAGTAATCTGTCCCTGAAACCCGACTGTCCTTGGGATGAATTAGCATGTGGACAATAGCGGTGCGGTGTCCAGCGCGAGCTTCACCCACTTTACAGTCTATCAGCTCTGAGCACAGGGGCAATCTCTTTCCCTAAAGACCCTCCTCTTTACATCTCTATGGGGCAACTCATTAGCTAAGTAGAATCCCCTCTTTTCTCCCTGCACCCGGTCTTTTGTCCCGCTCTCGGCCTTTGTCTCTCTTAAATGATCCCAAACAAGGCCTATTTTCTGGTTAATACATATTTACAGCCATGTAAGGTTTTTGTGAGGAGCCTGTAGTTTTATTTTGCGCAACGTCATTCCCCGGGCCATAAAATCATTAACAAGCTGTTAGGGAGCAATTGTGGATCTATTTGAAGCGTAGCTTTTTGAAGAGTTCAATGAGTCAGTAACTCTCGGAGCAGACAGATGGTCGGACAACACCGTCGGAAACGAGGCACACCCAGAAGTTCCATCTGATGCTGAGCAAGCATTATCCAGACTCTTAGGCATGTTAAGTTAACTTCCTTTTTACAGTTTCTCTCAGATGCTCTGGAGCGTTTCTCAGCTCGCAAATGGAATTTCAAACAAACAGGGAACGCTTTGGTACGTTCATGTAATCAATTGAGTGTCTGCTGTTTCCTACGTAATCAGTTGTTCATGGTTTTAACCCCCAAAACATCTCATCGTCAGTTCATTAAATGGAAAATGGTTAAACCAGTTGTCATCATCTGTCGAAGCTTAAATTCTAATTCAACTATTCAACAATTGAATTGTGCAAATGAATCTTAAACGTCACTATTGAAGGCGAGGGAACGGCATCAGATCAACCAATGATCAACCAGTTCTCTAAAACAGGTCAAAGGTGAACATTCAACCTTTTCAATCATCGTAATCCAAACTTTATTTCACATCGGGAAATAGTGAACACACGTGGCGTCATCCTGACAACGTGACTAAACGTTTTCACGATCTTGTTTGTGAACGTTGACAAAAGGAAGTGTCATTCCGATGGCAATGAGATGTTCATTGACACAAATACTTATTTTTGAGTGATAAATGAGATAATTTTGAGATGATTTTGAGATAATTACAGACTTTTGCAAGAAATCCATTGTGTTGTGCTGTTTGTACACGTTGTTTTGTTCTTACTGGTTTGCAAATATTAAGGATGATCTGAGAAACGTTTCAAAGCAACTGAGAAGAACCGTAAATGGTTTCAGAGGCTTTAGGAGTGTAAGTAGTGGAAGCTGTATGGATGAAAGTGCCTTCAGAAGGAACTTTTAGGTGGTTGGATTCGAATTATTTTTCAAAAATGAAATATTTGAACCAGGTGTAGATGTTTTATGGAAATCATGGTAATCATGAAATCATGGTTTTATGGAATTTATGGAATTACAGAAGATGAACAGATGAACAGTTTTCCCAAATCTTTATTAGTGTACTATTGGTACTATTCATTAAAAAGTTATTAGCAGTAAAGCCGATCGCTCAGTATTTAAGGCTCTGTATTACTGATCTGAAGGTTGGGGGGTTGAAGCCCAGTATCGCCAAGATGCCACTGTTGGGTCCTTGAGCAAGGCCCTTAACCCTGGAGCATTATAACACTTTTAACAATGGACATTGTCTCAAAACAGCTTTACAGAATTAAATCGATCACATATAAAGCTTAGTTGTGGCTTTAAAAATAAGTCGCTTTACGTTTATCTCTAATAAGCGAACGGTTAGGAAGAGAAGAAACCCTGAGAGGAACCAGGCTTTAAACGCAGACCCGACCTTATTGCTGGATACTTCTCTATTATACTTCCACTGTTGAGATGAACTGTTCCCTAGTGGACATTTACATTTATGGCAGTTGGCAGATGCTCTTATCCAGAGCGATAAGGCCCTTGCTCAACTCTCCCAGCAGTGGCAGCTTGGTGGTGCTGAGATTTGAACTCATGATCTTCTGATCAGAAGTCCAACATCTTATCCAATGAGCATCCACTTCCTGGTAAGTCATTGTTGCAAACTTTTTAGAATAAAAATTACCCTCCAAATCTGTTGTCGTGGTTCTTGATTTCTACAGCAACCTCATGGATCCATAGTCAATTGCACTTTTTTAAACTATATATATGATGTAATTTTTTTTGAGTCTCGAGGTTTCTTCCTCATCAGGAGAAACTTAAATGAACTTTTTGTTTTGTAGAATTTGTAGAACAGCATTTTTGGAAAACAAACTAAACATAGTGTTCAATTTTCTGCAATAAAGATGAGTCGATTCAGAGTTGAACAGCTTTCTCATGTGTCAAAGTGTGTGTGCTCTTAGACTAAAACCATTTCACATTTAAAGACTAAAAAACACAGTTCCATAGACTGAGCTGTGGGTATAACAGTACTGCTACATAGACGTGATCAAAACAAGATACGTCTTGATCCCTACGCGACATTTCCCTCCGAATCCCTGCAAAACAAAAAAAACGCCATAAAAACAGACACAGGAATGGGTACTGATTAAAAGGAAGGGCCTTCTTTCCCCTTCCCTTTTACAGTAGACCCTCGGGTGAAGGGTCATCAGCCCAAATGAAAAGGGCATCTGTGGTGATCCGTGAAAGAAGACGAGAGGAAAACAAAAGACAGATTCCCCTTGCCGGCTAAAACAAAAGAGCCAGGCACAAGACCTGAAAGATCACCCGAATCATCTCCCGTCAACAATGACAAGCCGACTCGGAACGAGAAGGGATCAGGCGGGGGATTGGAGCGAGATAAGCCCCAGGTCTTGCTTGGAGATGTGAGCATGAGCTGCTAATTCCACTCTGCTTAGCACGCAATTCATTTCCCTGCTGGTCAGGGGGCTGCGGAGATTCAGCGAGGGAGAGGTGGGAAAGATACGATGAAAGGTAGAAGTCATCGAACACTCAAACACACCATCAGAGCCAAGAGAAGTCTGGAGAAGAGGAAGAACATATTAATACTTATATCAAAGCTGAGTAAGAAGGTGTAGAAAAATATGATTACATGAGTGTTTACTGGCAAGATTTGATTTATTAAAAAACGATATATCAAACAGCTGTTCTGATTATATTTCCTTCTACAGAGAGAGACGGACAGATAGAAAGACAGACGATAGATAGATAGATAGATAGATAGATAGATAGATAGAAAGAAAGAAAGAAAGAAAGAAAGAAAGAAAGAAAGAAAGAAAGAAAGAAAGAAAGAGAGAAAGAGAGATAGAAAGAAAGAAAGAAAAAATAACAAAAAAGACAGACAGATAAAAAAAGAAAGAAAGAAAGAAAGAAAGAAAGAAAGAAAGAAAGAAAGAAAGAAAGAAAGAAAGAAAGACAGCGAGACAGGCAGACAGATAAAATGAAAAAAGAAAGAAAGAAAGAAAGAAAGACAGCGAGACAGGCAGACAGGCAGACAGATAAAATGAAAGAAAGAAAGAAAGAAAGAAAGAAAGAAAGAAAGAAAGAAAGAAAGAAAGAAAGAAAGCGAGACAGGCAGACAGATAAAATGAAAAAAGAAAGAAAGAAAGAAAGAAAGAAAAAAAGAAAGAAAGAAAGAAAGAAAGACAAAATAACAAAAGAGACAGACAGATAAAATGAAAGAAAGAAAGAAAGAAAGAAAGAAAGAAAGAAAGAAAGAAAGAAAGAAAGAAACAGACAGACAGACAGACTGATGCAATGAAAGAAAGAAAGAAAGAAAGAAAGAAAGAAAGAAAGAAAGAAAGAAAGAAAGAAAGAAAGAAAGAAATAGACAACTAGAAATAAGATTACAAAAGACAGACAGACAGACAGACAGACATATAGACGGATTGATAGATAGATAGATAGATAGATAGATAGATAGATAGATAGATAGATAGATAGATAGATAGATAGATAGATAGACGGATTGATAGATAGATAGATAGATAGATATAGATAGATAGATAGATAGATAGATAGATAGATAGATAGATAGATAGATAGATAGATAGATAGATAGAACCATGTTAAAAGTAAATCTCCTCCTTCTACATTTCTCTGTGAGTAAAAGTATAAAAAGTTTTTTTAATTTGAGTGGAAACAGTAAAAGCAGTGATATTTGAGAACTCTATGTGAATCAGGTCAGTGTTTCATTCTCATGCACATCACAGTTCTTCTATAGTTACACACACACACACACACACACACACACACACACACACACACACACACACACACACACACTCAGTAAAACTGTGGGGACACATTTTAGCAAAAACACATCAACCAAAAAAAGGTGATTATTTTGTTGAGTTTGTGTCAAATGAATATATATATATATATTAAGTTCTAAAAAAATGTTTTTTATCCAGGCCACAAAATAGATATAAAATGATCCTTTCCCACAACGCATCAGTGCTAAATGTAGTTCAGAATTATTATTTTTTGAAGAGTATCTGAAGTTCTCATTTCATGTACTTGTTGCTCATCATCTTCATCACTATCAACTTCAGTGTACCACAAACACAAAGAAATGTCGGCTGCCCAAAAGCAATTTTCCGTTCATTTAGTAATTTCTCTTATAATTTTCTCTCTGGATAGAATTAGCTGGTTAGCTTAGCTTTGCGACTGGCTGTGATTTTAAGTCTATACAAAGGCACGTAGCGTGATGATGTTACTTTTGTTAGGAAAAATGGTTTGTTGACATGCATTAGAAATATCCTGGGTCTAAATCCAGACTTACAGGAAGAGAGGAAATTCTTTCTCACGAAGAAAAAAAGGGAACAATATGGCTACCCAAGCCGAAAACGATGCCCCTGCTGACTTTTACATTACAGCAAATGTAGCAAGAAGCTAATACCCCGAATAGGCTTAGCTAGTAACAAAAGTATCCAACCTCTGGGAGAGCCAGACACTGGTTTGGCTTCTATTAGAGCACCTGCCCGTGAGCTCAGTGGTCCAGGATCTCCTCATTTCTGCTATACAGCTCAGAGGGAATAGATTAGGCTCCTGGAGGGCAGCCATCCCTCAAAGCCCCGCCCACATGCTCCCCCAGGGCTTTCCATAATGAGCACCCTATGGGGCATCAGGTTCTGCGTCCACAGCCCTGCAGCTATGCTCAAAGCCGAAGAGGATCCGGTTCTCCAACTCCTCGATTACCTTAGCCTGAATCTGGAGCCACAATCACACCAGCATCTATACAACTTCTCATTCATTTCAGATATCTAAAGAGCTTTAGGATCTATTCAGCAATCCAGTCTTTCCAGTATTGTCTTCAAAACAATAGAGTATAAACCATCACAGAAATGTTAATGGTTTCCACTACAATCCATCAACTGGAGGCTTCATGGCATCCCGCCGGTTCATAATGGTGTCCACTGGATACCAACATGTGCATCTAGAGGTAGCCGAAGATATCTTATTTGTTCCTATGGTATCCACTAGACATGGCATGCCACAGAATTCCCATTAGAGACCCATTACAGTCTCTATTATTTGATTCTCATTAGAACTCATTCATCTCCATTCTGGAGGGTTCCTCTTGTTTTTCTTTTTTCAGGAAAGGTTTAACTTTTTTGTTTTCATTGAGGTGAGGTTTGTGGACACCTGAGCAATGAATTGTGATGTGCTTTGTTTTGGACATCCCATTCCACATTTAGTTTCCCATTGCTCTTACAAGAACCTTCACTCTCCTTGGAAGAGTTTTGTGGAGATTTGTGGAAATCCATTCAACTAAAATGGTGTTAGTAAAGTCAGGTACTGATGTAGGTGAGCTGCAAAGGTGAGGAGGCCTGGGGTGCAGTCAGGGTTCACATTCATCATGTTCCATAGGGTTGGAGCTCTATAGCTGGAGATCTTCTTCTCCAACCCATGGATCTTCATGGAGCTTTGTGCTTTGTGTGTCATGCAGGAACATATTCAGGTCTCCTAGTTTGAATAAAGGGAAACGTTCACGCTAAAGCATCCCAAGACATTTTGAACAATTGTGTGCCTCCTCACCTCACCTTCAGCAGTACACGACTTTACTAACAGCCTTGTTGTCCAATGAATGAGGAGAAATCTCCACAGAAATCTAGCGGAACATCTTCCCAGAAGATTGGAGCTTATTATAAGAGGAAATGAGAACAAAAACAGGGATTAAATGTCTAATAAAATGTTTGAAAAAGATCCAATCTTATGGTCAGGTGTCCACAAAAATTGTGACAATCTATTTTTTTTGGGTTTAATGATCTTAAAGATCCCCATTGCTTGCTTTCATGATTCAATCTTCCTTCTCAATCATCTTCTCTACACAAGTTTATATAAAACGTATGAATACATGGATGTAGCTCCGCTCTGGCCTTTGATTCTCCTGGCACGTGAGGAACAGCTCCAGCTTTGGCGTATGACTGATCGCCTGAAGCAAATTGATTGGTCGTCGGTCACAGAGAAGTAAGTGATAGTTTCAGCAGCAGTCCGCATTGACCCACTCTCCATCCATCTCTGTCCTCATGTTCCTTCATGACACACATGCCTGCTGGATTTCTCCATCCAGCTCCTCTCACACAACAAAGACGACAGATGCTGCCATCAGCACTTTTTATGAAAGAGGCCACTCAAGCCAGAGTCCAGGCTTTTTAATCTTCACTTAACACGGAAAACATCTGACGGAAATATGGACTGGCTTCTGATGAACACTGGCCTGGAGAGGTCAAAGGTTTTTAGGGTCTTACAAGCATGTCATAATGTCTATGTTCCTCAGCTGGGTGGTGTTCACTCATCTATAAAGTTCCTGCTTATTTTGGAATGTGTCCTGGAAGTCTTCATTTTGAAACGTTTCAAGCACCTTCTGCGATTCGTGCCGGATCTTCATGATGGTGTCAACCTGGCGAGATTTTAGCTGCATCTTCATCTTCAGGAAGAGGGTGAAGTCTACAGGAGCCAAATCTGGCGAGTACGGCTGGTGCTTAAGTGAGATCATGTGGATTGTTATCCGATGATCATAATCAACTGGTTGCCGAAGAGCTTAGAACACATTTCCGGGGTTGAGCTCATCGGAGGTCTTTCTGATCGCTTGTCGTCTTCCAGCGATGTTCTTCTGCTCTTGAAATGCTTATCGAAACACCTTGACGTGGCAGATTTGCCCGGTTTCACACAGAATTTTATTTTTGCTCTTTGTTCTAACTCGCTGTCTGTGATGATTGTTGTGTGTGTGTGTGTGTGTGTGTGTGTGTGTGTGTGTATGTGTGTGTGTGTGTGTTGGGGGAGGGGGGGATATTGAAAAAACAGGTGGAAGGTGATTGTGATTTCAAGGCAGGGGTCCATGGGATGTGGGAAGGAAGAGCACCTGCATTCATATCTCAAAGCACACACACACACACACACACACACACACACACACACACACACACACACCTTAAGGACAGGACGCAGGGGGTCGAGTGCCATGCTGCTGGGGTCCTGCAGGGCTCTTCACAATTAGATTTAATAGTTGTAATTACGCTGCCAGCATGCAGCTACGGCTACAACCGACACAACTGACAGATCAGCGGAGGTTTTAAACAGCTCACAGATGGACGGCTTTACAAAAACTGAGCAAAAAAAATATTTTTAGATCGGCATTTTAAATGAGATATTTTCAAAAACCAGACTCAAATGCCACGTCCTTGCATTCGAATTTGATTATTTTGTTGGTTTTCTTTGTCTACTCAATTCTCTCCAGGACACCCGTTAATTATTTACTGTTCAAACATACTGACAAACTACTTCCTGGAGACCTCATTAGAGAGGAAAGCCATTTTTAATGTTAAACCCCTGTTAGGAAATGACCACTCGTGTGTTTTACGACTCTTAAAAAAGAAAGCAAGTTGCCACAATATTCATCTTATGCTAATATCTGATATTGGGTAACACACTTTTTATTTATTTAATGACTTTATTTATGTCCTAGTTGTATTCCATTGTAATTTATTGACTATTATTTACATTTTAATTGTATAAATATAATGTGTAGCTTGTAGCTCAAGTGCTTCCCATGTAGTTATTTTGTAGTTGTTATGTAGGTTTTATGTAGTTCTTTTGTAGGTCTTATGTAGTTCTAATATAGGTCTTATTCAGGTTCTTATGTAGTTTTTAATTAGATGTTATGTACGTCTTATGTAGGACTTATCTAAGTTTTATGTAGCTCTTATATTGGTCTTATGCTGTTCTTATGTAGATCGTATGTAGGTCTTATGTAGGTCTTATATAGTTCTTGTGTGGTTATTATGTAGGTTTAATGAAATTCTTATGTAGGTCATATGTAGATCTTATGTTGGCCTTATGTAGATCTTATGTAGGTCTTATATAGTTCTTGTGTGGTTAATATGTAGGTTTAATGTAGTTCTTATGTAGGTCATATGTAGATCTTATGTTGGCCTTATGTAGATCTTATGTAGGTCTTATGTAGGTCTTATATAGTTCTTGTGTGGTTATTATGTAGGTTTAATGTAGTTCTTATGTAGGTCATATGTAGATCTTATATTGGCCTTATGTAGATCTTATGTAGGTCTTATGTAGGTCTTATATAGTTCTTGTGTGGTTATTGTGTAGGTTTAATGTAGTTCTTATGTAGGTCATATGTAGATCTTATGTTGGCCTTATGTAGATCTTATGTAGGTGTTATATAGTTCTTGTGTGGTTATTATGTAGGTTTAATGTAGTTCTTATGTAGGTCATATGTAGATCTTATGTTGGTCTTATGTAGTCTGAAAAAAATCTAAATGTCACGCTGATATACAGCATGTTATGACACTGGCTATTACTAACACATTAATAAATGAATGTTATTACTACTTAATGATGAGGTCACCTGTTGGATAATTTTAACCAAACTCACTTGCTAAGCTACACTATGTGGACAAAAGTTTGACACCTGAATGTGATTTCACATTTACTCCCATTAATTGTTTTAAAATCCTCCACTTTTCTGGGAAGATGTTCCACTAGAGTTTGTGGAGTTTTGTGCTCCTTCACACATAAGGGTAAGGTACTGATGTAGGTGAGGTGAGGAGACCTGGGGTGCAGTCAGTGTTCACATTCATTATGTTCAATAGGGTTGAGGTCAGAGCTCATTGCAGCATAAAGCAGAAGATCTTCAACTCAAACCCATGTAGAGCATATCTGCAGGGAGCTGCTTTGTGCGTTGTCATGCTGGAACAGGTTTTGGGTCTTCTAGTTCAAGTGAAAGAAAAATGTCATGCTACTGCAACCAAAAATGTCTCGTTCAACTGTGATCTCCAAATTTGTGCAAACAGTTTGGGGAAGAACCAAAGTCAGGTGCTCCAATATATTTTCCCATAGAGTGTACGTATATAATTTCTAATTAGTGCATTGTAATGCGTTAGGAACATCTGGGGTGGTTCTTATTCATGTGGTCATAAGAGGGAAGGGAAACGGCTTTTACTTGTCACATGTACTTTACAGCACAGCAAAATTCTTTCACATATTACAGTGATGTTAGGAAGCCGGGGTCAAAGTGTAGGTTCAGCCATGATACAGCACCCCTAGAGCACAAAGGGTTAAGGGCCTAGCTTTAGGGCCCCAAGTGTGGCAGCTTGAAACCCAGACCCTCCAATCAGTAACTCAGAGCCTTAATCAGTGAGCTACCACTTTACTTTTAAGAGAAAGAGTTACCAAGTAGATTAGTGAATTAGCATTTGTAGGTTTTATGTCAGTTGTTATAAAGGTCTTATGTCAACATATAGTATGACATTTTTTTTTTTATTGACTTATTAAAGAGGTTTTCAGAGACTCGACTATGACTGATATACAAACTAAATGTCTATAATTCCTTCTAGACCTTACGTCTTACCAGATAAAAATGATGTATGAATTTTATATTTTCCAATATTTATCATACAAAATATTTCTCAAATAAATTTGAATTTAAGCAAAAATCAACCGTATGGCACGTCCAAACAGATACCGTCAAAATGCCTGACTGGAACAGCAGGTGTGTGTTCAGATTGAACCAAAAAAAGGGATCCCACTTTCTGAAACAAAACTCCAAAGTCCACCATGAGCATGAAAAAAAACATAAACAAAAGAACGACCTGCAGCATTCTGCAGCACGGGGCTGTGTGTTTCGTGGTCAGTAGATGTTAGCGAGCGTGGTGGAGTGGTCAGCGTAGCAAATCTGCTGTCCTCCATCATCTTGAAAGCTGTGTCCAATCGTATTCTTCCTCAGCAGCAGGTAGCCCACTCGCCTCGGACACTGTGTTGGGATTGGACGCAGCCCTCTGACCAGGGCATGGGTCATTGGCCTGGCCGGACAGAGGCCACGCTGCTGACTGAAGTGCTCCAGCATGGCTAAGAGAGTGATTAATGAGTGGTCAAGGCAGAGGCATAGCTGTGGCATGACACACCCGCTGGGCATGAGACCGAGAAACAACAAAGTCTTTGTGTGGAGACATTGTGAGCTCTGGTTCTGATCTGAAATATGTCCCTGTCAACCTGGACTCAAGCTGTCCACTTTAACAGGTTGTCCATTTTAGCTTTAATATACGGGTGTGTTGTGAGGCAGAGTTGTTGATTCATTTTCCTACAACAGCGTGCTCTGACATGATTTATTACTCGTACAATTACAATTACAATTTTTATGAACTTCCTGAGATGATATAAGGAAAAAAAACAGAGGAACCTGAAATTAAAGGGAACCCGTAGTAATCTTTAACTGTGTACAAAACGACTGTGTAAACAGGTCATTCATTTTAGTTATTTTATTGCTGCTGTTCGTCTTGTTTAAATTATTTTCACTGACGAAAACTGTGAAGTGAACAAATCATAAAAAAAAGTATTTTATGTTTCAGATTTTTATTTATTTTATTTTTATTTTGTAATAAAAATATTTATAGATAATAAGATCATTTAGAAGCTGTTAAGCTCCTTAAAGTAAAGAAAAATAACCAAAGGCTAAGGGTTTATCTCCAATAATACTATTAAGCATCATTTATGTAATACTGAGTGAATCTGTAGAGTTTAGTGTGGTATTAGAGCAGTAGTAGTAGTGTAGTAATAGAGCAGTATTAGAGTGTTATTAGAGCAGTAGTAGTGTAGTATTAGAGCAGATGTAATGTAACATTAGAGCAGTATTAGAGTGTTATTAAAACAGTGGTAGTGTGGTATTAGAGCAGTAGTAGTGCAGTAATAGAGCAGTATTAGAGTGGTAGTAGTGTGGTATTAGAGCAGTATTAGAGTAGTATTAGAGCAGTAGTAGTGTAACATTAGAGCAGTATTAGAGTGTTATTAAAAGAGTGGTAGTTTGGTATAAGAGCAGTATTAGAGTGCTATTAGAGCAGTAGTAGTGTAGTAATAGAGCAGTATTAGAGTGGTATTAAAGCAGTTTTAGAGTGGTATTAGAGCAGTAGTAGTGTGGTATTAGAGCAGTAGTAGTGCAGTAATAGAGCAGTATTAGAGTGGTAGTAGTGTGGTATTAGAGCAGTAGTAGTGCAGTAATAGAGCAGTATTAGAGTGGTAGTAGTGTGGTATTAGAGCAGTAGTAGTGTGGTAATAGAGCAGTATTAGAGTGGTATTAGAGCAGTATGAGAGTGGTATTAGAGCAGTAGTAGTGTAGTAATAGAGCAGTATTAGAGTGGTATTAAAGTAGTATTAGAGTGGTTTATAGCGGTAGTAGTGTAGTAATAGAGCAGTATTAGAGTGGTATTAGAGCAGTAGTAGAGTGGTATTAGAGCAGTAGTAGTGTAGTAATAGAGCAGTATTAGAGTGATATTAGTGCAGTATTAGTGTAGTATTAGAGCAATGATAGAGCAGGGTCAGAGCAGCATAACATTTGTATAAAGCAGTATTAGAACAGTAAAAATAATTGTACTGGATCAGTAAAAAAGTGAAATAATAGCAGTACTATAGCAGTATTAGTGTAAAATTGGAAGAGAATTAGTGTGGTATTAAATCTGTATTAGTCTAGTATTGGTGTAGTATTGGAGCAATATAACCTTTGTACTAGACAAGTATTAGTGTAATATTAGAGCAGTATTAATGTAGTTATAAAGCCGTATTAGTGTTTATTAGTGTAGTTAGTAGCAGGCATCTCTGACTTCATATAATGCCGTTACTTTGACACAAACATCATGACGACATGCAATGAATGAAATGACCTCAGCTATCATGACTCTTTACACGTTGCAAACACACTGGGAACTTTCGGAGCTCAGCATGCCCTTTGCAGCTGCTTCACTCAGAGTGCGTGGGTGGACTGTTTGTCTCCGGTTGGACCGCAGAAACAGGCTTTCGAAAGCTCCGCGCCCTTTCAGCTAATTGGCCGTGGGATGGCCTTAAAAATGATCGACAGTTGTGTGATATACTGCCTGCATTGTGTCTCAGGGCTATTGTGTGTCTCGCAGTAAATAATCCCTCTGCTCCGGGAATGGTGCGCATCCTGCCTGCATGGTTCCACAGGGTGACAGAGACACTCGGCGGGGTTTCAGGCTCTTCGGCAGCATCCTGCTGCTGGAAATTAGCAGTCGCCTGGCCTCTCTTTCTGTCGCTGTCATGTGCAGGCCCCCGATGAGAGATTTGTTGATATGATAACTTGATTAGGCCTTATGTCTGAAGAGGAGAGAGCAAAACTTGTCTTAAATATTCGTCCTACATTATAACACTGCATTATTGGGACACCTG
Source organism: Silurus asotus (assembly GCA_024362625.1). Lineage (NCBI taxonomy): Eukaryota > Metazoa > Chordata > Actinopteri > Siluriformes > Siluridae > Silurus > Silurus asotus. The sequence continues at coordinate 314,223 of MU551667.1, forward strand.
ACCTGTCGTATGTGTCTGTATGTGGTACTAGTTTTTACTTTCCAGTTTTCTGTATTGTTTAAAGATTTCTGTCTATCTATCTATCTATCTATCTATCTATCTATCTATCTATCTGTCTGTCTGTCTGTCTGTCTGTCTGTCTGTCTGTCTGTCTATCTGTCTGTCTGTCTGTCTGTCTGTCTATCTATGTATCTGTCTGTCTGTCTGTCTGTCTATCAAACCAATCAAACCAATCTTTCCGTTTATTTTTCACTCAAATTACGCAAAATCCCCAAATATCTTGAATCTTAACATTTCTCTTGTTCACAGCCCCATGCCTCAGTGGTACATAATAAACTGAATCCCTCTGACACTTTGTTGCTCACGAGTGTGAACGTTGCTGCAGAACCGTTTCAGTCTTGGACTCAAATTAAAGCTAAATCTCTTCACACACTAATCAGAGCAATTTGGCCATGGTAGTGTCAGGAGGAAAGTTTTTTCCTCTCTTCTCCTACTCATTAAATCGGTATCTAAGGAGATTTATATCAAAGTTCGAGATGAAACAGTCCAAAGGCGCTTTTGTGTGGCAGAGGGTTGTATCCTGTTCATTTTTGACAAAAAAAAAGCTAGACACAGGAGGTAATGCAGAGGGAAAATTATCATAATGAGTTGTACATACACTCTGCATCATATTCAGGTGACGCCCTTGCTCCCCCCACACACACACACCTACACACACACACACACTTGTGCATTAACCTGACCCTGTGGCTCCCAGCTGCCCCGAAAGCACACTCAAGCCCCAGACAGGATGTAACACATGTGTATCATATTAAGGGCATTTCTTCCCAGGACCTGGAGGTGCTATTGGATAAACAGCTGCCCCGCTCTGAGGGTTTAGACTCCCCGAGCTGATATTTCACACATCTGTACCAGGCCCAGTGCAGGTGGGAATGCCTTCATCCAGGAGAAGTACAGGTCACTGTTGTTTCTTTCCAAACAGTGAGCGAGGACAGAGGAAGCCATTTAGCTAGTAAAAGTTGCGTGTGGTCGCAGAGGTAAGACGTTGAGGTGCTTTGAATCTATTTATCTATCTATCTATCTATCTATCTATCTATCTATCTATCTATCTATCTATCTATCTATCTATCTATCCATCTAGCTAGCTAGCTACAGATACAGGGCCATTCACACAGCCAACTGGTTCAATGGCAGCTTTTTACTCACAACTACAGATAGTTGAGAGTTTTGCTTAGGAGACCAAAAATATGCAGCTTCGCAATACTGACACTTGAACCACAGACCTGATCAGGAGCCCAGAGCCTTACACTTTATTTCAGTTGTTTTGGAGCGTTTCACGAATCATCCTTAATATTTGCAAACCAGTTTGTGCATTTCTCAGAACAATTTGTACAAACAGCACAGCCAATTAATTTTTCTCAAAATCCTCAGTTCATCTCTCAAAATTCAATATTTGTGTCAATAAACATCTCATTCCCATCAGAATAAAAAGTCCCTTCGTCATTGTTCATGAACAAAATCATCAAGATATTTAGTCGTGTTTTCAGTATGATGGCACACAGTTTCAGGACTTCTTGATGTAAACTATGGTTTGGACAAATTCATTTATTTGATTGTATATTTGATGTATATTGATTTGAGAGACCAAACAGGATTTATTGTACTGGTGTTCCTTTGTTTCTTTGTTGTTCATCCGTTTTCAGATTGTATAATTCTGTGTTTTTCTCTGTCTGTATTCACTCTGCAACTGAAGGTTCACAAGATTCACCTTTGACCTGTTTTAGAGAACTGGTTGATCATTGGTTGATCTGATGCCGTTCACTCGCCTTCATTAGTGACATTCAGGATTCATCTGCACAATTCATCGAATGAATTTAAACAAATCAACAAGAAATGTTTTTATGATGAGCACGAGTGAATAAATGAGGTGGAGGTTGAACAGGAAGTTTTGAAAATTTAATTTCTGATCTGAGAAATGCTCCAAAAGTGACTGAGAAAAACTGTAATCATAAAGCATGCATGGGTCTCGAAAACCTCGAAACTAGGTGCTTCAACACTTTTCCCAAACAGGATTCGTTAGGTATCTCCACATCTGGATAGAGCTGCAGGATCCATACTTGATAGCAGTTTAAGATCAGCAGGTGTGAACCAGGATGTGTTTCAATGGATTGGTGGAATTTTTGTATGCAGCTTTCATGACAGTATACACAAACTTCTAGGACCTTCAGTGTGTAGTTTAATGAGATGTTCCATGAAAAGTCCTGCTACACAGTTTTTGAAACATTTCACTTAAAGGAAAATTGAAACATGTTGGAACTTGCCCCAGGATGGACAGCCTGAGTAACGTCTTCTATTGTCCACAACAAACTTTCCTAGCAGCTGAGTTCAATACAAACTGTCAGCGTTTCCCTGCTTGCTGTCACACCCCTTCCAAATGATGAGTCTGACAAACAAAAGGGGGTCAGGGCCGACTGGTGAAGGGGACTTTCCAAGACACTGCATTGTAAACATTACTGCTTAATGTCAGAGCCTCACCCTGGCACAAGGACCAAGATCTTTTACAATACGTCTCAGTGGGAGGACTAACAGCTGAGACAGAATGCTGTCTATCCGTCGTTCTGCTGTTGAGTTTTTAACAATCCAGAACTATCTGTTCGATCTCCTGCCTCTGTTTCCCTTTATGTATTAAAACCTGTATACATTTAGGGGATTTTTTGTAGACGATTATTGATGAACAAAATTAGGACAAAAAAAGTATATTTTCTTTTGAATATAAATTTTCTATATCATTAATAAACAAAAAACGCAATGGCGCAAATAAGCAACAAAACTGATACGTTTTATACAAAAAAAATGTATATGTTTAATATCAAAATGCAAGAAAAACATTTTTGGGGGCTGAAAATAACAAAAAATGCAGGAGAACCCAAAAAAATTGTGAGAGAGCACCAAAATTTGGGAAAGAAAGTAAATAATTTTCAAAGTGAGAACGTAATTTTTTTAATCAAAAAGCGTAAAGATCCAGTCATATTCTTTCAATTACTTTGTCCCCTTTGGCGCTCTATAAACAGATTATTAAAAAGCATGTTATCGGTTTAGTAAATATGGTATTTTTTTATAGAAAGTGTTTATTTTACATTCATGAAAGGAGTCTCCATTGTCAGTATCTTGCAGTATCTGAATAACCTGCCGAGCTTCATCCTTTCCCTTTTGTCTAGAAAATAGTGATAAGAAGAAGAAGAAGATGAACGTATAGCTGCTACAGTGTAAATAAGAAAACATCACGAGTGACAAATGAAAGCTGTGACATACTGTTTTTTAATTTCATGATTTTTGCCGTGGTGTAGGAGGAAAATAAAAAACATCTCAGGACAGTTACAGTATTTCGTGTTATGGTTTACCCCATTTCTAGCTCCGCCCACCTGTTCCTGTTTAAGACTGTATTAGATGCATGTGAGTGTAAAAACAAGTGTGACGATGACAGATGTGTGTCAGGATTACTGAGTGTGACCTGGGTCTCCTTTTGTGTCTCACCAGGACTGTGTGTGTGTGTGTGTGTGTGTGTGTGTGTGTGTGTGTTACAGACACAGAGGCATCATGGTGGGAGAGTTGAGTGACAGGCTGTACAGCAGGGGACTGGAAAACTAAATCTGTTTTATCACTCTGCGTAAGGCATCTGTTGCGTCTCGTCCGAAGAACAAGAAAGGAATCAACTTCATCAAACCGAATCTGAACCGAAACTGAACCCGAATCCGACTTTACCTAAATCAACTCGAATTAACACGACTAAACATGACTCAAACCCAACAGAACCTGTCTCATCTCAAATCATCCCAAGACTAAACCTGAATTAATTTAACCTGAGTCAACTCAACTAATCCCATCTCAGCTCAGCCTGACTCAGCCAGACCCAACCTGTACCAATAGCCATGTTTACATGTACACTTTTTTGTCATTCCGATTAAAATCATTTCAACTGAAAAATTCGGGGGACTGTTTACACGAGACGTACTCGAATCGGATTTGGTGTTTACATGCGCACATTAGCCCGTGTCCCGTGTGCCACCTTTTATTCCAGTCAACATAACGTTCCATTATTTCCTTTGTCCCTTAATCAAGCAACAGTGTGAATTTCTAGGCACTACTGCTGGAAGGTGTGAGGAAAAGATCCTCACAGGAAGGTCACTTTTTGTTGTTTGTGCATCTCTAAGGAGCATCTCAATCCCTTCCTCCCTCCTCCGTGAAGCAGAAGCGTGTGGATAAAGGTCTGTAGAAGGAACTGGCGGGAGAAAGTAGTATTGCTGGAACTGGAAAGAAAACTAAACTTTCGCATGAGTCGCCGGTCATTCGCATGTGTGTGTGGACTGGTAGAGGGATTTATGGCCCCAGAAGAAGAGATCGTCAAATCCAATTCCCCTAATCAAGCGTCACAGTTGGTTTTTTTACAAAGGCACAGTAAAACAGTTTGTGTATATCTTCTGCAAGTAATCAGTTTACCGCGTTCACATGGCAGATTTTTTATATTGTTTATATAAGTTTATCAGACCCCTCTCAAATCAATTACAATTTCATTCGGTTCGGCCGTTTTTATTCCGATTGAGGTGTTTATTCGGATAAACATTCACACATTGTTCACTCAAGTAGAAGTGCAGATACTGATGTTTTAAAAGTCTCTGGTTAAAGTTGAAGATCTGAATTTTATACTCAAGTGAAAGTAAAGAAGTTTGGGCTCTGACATGGTCTTCAGTAAAAAGTAGTGATTATTACTACCTGTTTTAGTGTCACGCTGGTAACTGCACCTCACATCATAATAATATATTAATACAAAATCATTTCGAATGTTGTTTTCTAATGATTGTATCCAGTCTAAAGATCCACCATATAGAACACAAACAGAGAAAAGTTAATGATGATCATGTGATCAAGAATGTCTCTGTTCTCACTCATGTTTACATCACTGACTCCCTCTGTCTCATCCATGTTAACGCCAGACTTCTTGGAAAATCCGCACAAGGACATGAAACAGGTTGAGGGGCTGAAAACTGCACCAAAAAAAAATATTGATTGTGTCACCAAATAGATTGAAACTAATGTAATGAGTCTGTTTGGAAAATGTAGGAAAAAGTACAGATATTTGTGTAAAAGTTGAATGAGTAAATGTAAAAAGTAACAAGAGTAACAGTAACAAAGTACTTCATTACATCCCACATCTGGATTTAATCCAGCGCAACCTGACTTAATCCAGCTCAATCAGACTTAACCAAACTCATCTAACGTCATTCTGACTAAATCCAATTCAACCAAACTTGATTTATACTGTAAAATGTGTATATATGAGAATATTATGAAGATATGAAGCAGTACTGAGATCAGTTTTTAGGTTGTAGCTCAGTGGTTAAGAATCTGGTTTACTGATCAGAAGGTCGGGGGGGTGGAAGCCCTGGAATCGCCAAGCTGTGTTTCTCGGGGCCCTTGAGCAAGGCCCTTAACCCCCTGCTGGGGTGCTGTATTATGGCTGACCACAGCTTCCTAATGTTGCTAGGAGAAAGAATATCACTGTGCTGCAAAGTGACAAATATAAAGCACATTTCTTTTTCTTTCTTAATTCATGCTGTAATAAAGGGTATATGAATGTTTATGAAATATGCATATTTCAAAAAATAAACGCTGTATTCATAACCTAGGTGCACATGTCATAAACTTGTTATGAACTCTTACTATGATGTCAGTCAGCTTTTAGAAAATACGACCAGGACCAGACTGTTATAAATGATGTATAAATGGTTATGTAGTCCCGTCAGCATTTCTTCAAAAATAATAGCTAATACTTGTTTATAATTCTTAATAATGGTGTAATGAAGGCTTTATGAACTGTTAAGTTGAGATAAATGAGCCACTGGTTGTGAAAGTCTTTATAAAGTTAAAATAGAGTATATATGGGTTATTATTGACACATCGAATGTCATATAGTAGGTTTAATGACCATTTATGACCATTTATAAACATGTTATAAGCTGGAACAGTAAAGAGCATGAGGAGAACATGTAAAAACCAAGCGAGTGAGCTCTCATGTAGCACTGTATGCTGAGGGCGTGTCTGTCTGTCCGTTTTACAACGTGCAACAGATGATTGTAGCTGCAAGCAGGGGAGTTGACCAGGGTGTGGGAGTGATTGATGGGCGACAGGAGAAAGAGCAGAACGGAGGAGAGCCGTCACTCACTACAGAGCCTCCTGTAGCCTCCGGGGCTCACCTGGGTGTTTGCGCATTTTCATGCAATTACACTCGGTAATAGGAGGTCAGCGTGCGGCGGAAGCGAGAGAAAAACCGAGGGCTGGTCTGGGCTGAGGACTTTACTACTCTTTACAGCAGGGGCTAATTGTGACCTCCTCCTCCCTCACCTGAACGTCCTCAAACTTCAAACACATTTCTTCAGCTGTCAGATTTAGACTCAGTTGAAAGAGATCAGCGATGATAAGCTTGCAGGGCTTCCGAAACTTCACGGTTGGTCTACTGACACGAGCAAGTGATTCCATTTCGTTTCAAACACTTTGGTGACTTTTTTCATAGAATGAGTTTAACCACTGAACCCTATTCCTAGCAGATTCCATAGACTAGGTGTTGATCGAAGATAAACAGGTCTTACTTTTCCAAACGGATACCGCAAAGTTGGAGACACACAATTGTTTAGAACATCTCTGGATGTAGTAGCATTCAGTTTTCCATTCATTTGAACCAGAAGACCTAAACTTCTTCCAGCATGACGATGCACAAAGCCAGCTCCATGAAAATATGCTTTACATGAGTTGAGATCTCCTGCTTTAGAGTTCTGACCAGACCTCCATACCTCACCTACATCAGTTTACTTTACTAACACATTTGTGGCTAAATGAGCACAAATAACCACAAGTTCTAGTGGAACATCTTCCCAAAAGAGTGGAGGCTCTTATCAGAATCATCATTATTACTATCACTGTTTGCATTTACAAGAAGTGTGCTGGTGCTAAAAAAGAAATATGGGGAAAAAAGGCCATAAAATAAAACCAAAAAAAAATAATATTTCCTTCTTTAATATATCGTGGATTTCTGCAACATGACTCAATATAAAGCACTCCAAATATGTGAAATGTCACTTTCCATGGTGTAGGCCTCGATACAGATGTTTATGTGGTCAGGACCACATCAGTGGGGGAGGTGAAGCTCAAATAAAGCAATTTATTGCCCATATAAATATAAGTAACTGTGTTATATATTAATTCAATTAATTTGCTTCCTAATACTGCAGCCATTTAAAAACCTTGACTTCATTGAGCTGAAGGTGGAACAGGTGTATTACCAGGGTGAGTGTGGGGTCACCAGAGTGTGTGTGTGTGTGTGTGTGTGTGTGTGTGTGTGTGTGTGTGTGTGTGTGTGTGTGTGTGTGTGTGTGTGTGTCCGGGGTCACCAGGGTGTGTGTCTGGGGTCACCAGCATGTGTGAGCACCACATTTTTAGATGTGAGTAAGTAATACATAACATAACATGGTGTTGTCCACCAGTTTCTGGTTTCAGTACACCACTTTCCAGAAGAGAACTCCTACATTTCTACACACTGTGTCTGAACAACACACTGCATCTGCACAACACACTCACACACTTCCGCCATTCAGTGTAAAACAGAGCTCCAAAACTTTTCCTCTCCACAACACTTCTCATCTGTACAACACACTCACACACTTCCGTCAGTCAGTGTAAAACAGAGCTGAGGTGAATAGGAACAGATCCTGACATGAATTATTTGGGTTTGTATTAACAAAATAAACAGCAGCCTGTGCAGCTGCAGGGGGATCTCTCTCTCTCTCTCTCTCTCTCTCTCTCTCTCTATCTCTCACTCTCTCTTTCTCTCTCACACTCTCTTTTATTCTGTCTGTCTGCCTCCCTTTTTCATTCCATCTTTCTGTCTGTCTGTCCCTTTCTTTCATAATAGTTATGTCTGTCTGTCTGACTGTCTGTTTGTCTGTCTCATACAGTCTCTCTCTCTCTCTCTCTCTCTCTCTCTCTCTCTCTCTCTCTCTCTCTCTCGATCTCTCTATCTCTTTTTACTTTAATTACTTTTTAATCTATTTTTTTTTATCTATTTCTGCATTTAACTTAAATTGAACCTTTTTACCAGTTGCTGTTGTATGTCCTAAACTTTTGTAATAAATGTCTTTTAAAAAAAATCAAAAATCCTTTCCTTCCTCCCATTCTCTCTCTCTCTCTCTCTCTCTCTCTCTCTCTCTTTCTCTCTCATTCTGTCTCTCTGCCTCCCTATTTCATTCCATCTTTCTGTCTGTCTCTGTCTGTCTCTGTCTCTCTCTCTCTCTCTCTCTCTCTTTCTCTTTCTCTCTCACACTCTCTTTTATTCTGTCTGTCTGCCTCTCTTTTTCATTCCATCTTTCTGTCTGTCTGTCCCTTTCTTTCATAATAGTTATGTCTGTCTGTCTGACTTTATGTCTCATACAGTCTGTTTGTCTCTCGCTCTCTCTCTCTCTCTCTCATTCAATATGTCTATATTGTCTATCTGTTTCTCTCTCTCTCATTCTGTCTCTCTGTCTCTCTCTTTCATGCCATCTTTCTGTCTGTCCCTTTCTCTCATAATAGTTCTGTCTGTCTGACTGTCTGTCTATCTCATACAGTCTGTCTATTCTTTCTTTCTTTTTTGTTTTAATCTCTTTCTTTCTTTCTTTCTTTATTTATTTCTTTATATGTTTGTTTGTTTCAGTTTGTTGCAGTGTCTCACTTTTATTTGCTTTGGACACTAGTTGTGTCTTTCTTACTGTGTCTCACATATTCTATCAATTTCTGTTTCTCTCTGTCTGTTTTTAACTCGTTCTGGTTCTCTTATTTTGAAATGTATTTGCTGTGTATATATCTATTATCTCTATTTGTTTCTCAATTTCATTTTTCATGTCTTTCTGTCCCTCCTCTCTTTCTCTGTCTTTCTGCCTTCATCTTTTTCTTTCGCTCTGATTTTCTTTTTTTTAATCTCCCACATAGCCGTTGTTGTTTTCTTTCTGTCTCACTTTCTCTCTCTATTTAATCTTTAATGTCTTTTTGCTTTCTTTTATTTGTCTCTCATTCTCTCTTGTCCTCTCTCTCAGTTACCCTATGCTGCCGTTCTTTCATTCATGTTATTTCCTGCCTCTTTTACTTATTTTTTTCTCAAAGTATTCCTCACTCCTTCTTTCTAGTTCTGGCTCCATCCGTCTCGGTCTATTTCTCTCTCTTTTCTCCTCAGTCTTTTATTTGATGTTTAGTTAGTCTCACACACTCTCTGCCTCTTTTTTCAGTCGATCTCTGTTTTAAGAAGTCAAAAGTCTCTCTCCCTCTTTCTCTCTCTCCCTCTTTCCTTTAATCGTGAAGGATCTTGGGACGAGTCCAGCACGTCATTGTGAGCATGCAGTTAGAGCTGCTTATTGTCACATGGACGTCTTTCCCACAGCTGAGTTCTGACTCACACCTCACACAGCTCCAAGTGTTGAAATGATCCACCACTCCACAGTTCCATGACAGAAAAGTACAAACGCTGGCCAAAAGTTCCAGTTCCTGGAAACCTGATTAGCAGCTGATGTGCTACTGAGTCCAATATTTATGCCTCCTATAACCAGATGCTGCAATGAGATGAACTTTTTTAATAGAAAAGCATTGAGCAACACTTTTTGCAGCCAGCTAGGCAGTTCGAGGGCCATGTTTTTAACCAGCCATCTCATTAAAAAATGGTTTTATGCCTGTTTTTCTTTATCTTTTCCTTATTCCTTTTTCATAAATTCTTGTCTCAGTTCCTGACTCACCATCAACTACCTAAACTGGACAGATGGGGTGAGAGAGTCCCCGGGCAGGTAGGAATCTCCAGAATGCGTGGGTGGCTAGGGGGGTCTTTGCGTGGGCTGAATTGCGAATAAGTGACTCCCACCCACACCCACAGAGAGGGGCAGGATGAGGTCATTGTTCTCAGTCCCCCTGCATCCCTTCCTCCTCAGCTCCCTCTGGCCCAGCACGACATGCTGAGTGGGTGAATCCTGGGGGTCCTAACGCCTACACACACCTGCATGTTCGAACACACAGACACTTACAAATGAGTTATTCCTGTGACTCTTCTCCCAGCTTTTGTCTTCGATTCTCCAAAGGTAGTCCCAAAGTTCTAAAGAAAATAACAAAAGATCTTCAGACAGATGTCATTGGCTAAGACAGTACTAGTGGCAGAAAATGAGCCTAACAACGATATGGGCGAGCTGTCCTTATCACCAAGTGCTGAAAAGTTACACTATATGAAGAACAACATACGCTATATGGAATAAAATTATTGGGACACCTAACATTTACAGCCATATGTGATAATTTCCCAAAACCTGTTCCAGCTGACCAACCTGACAAAGCCAGGTCTTGAGTGGCCTGCTATAGAGCTCCAAACATCGTCATTTGAAGATAGACAGAGCTGTTTCGAAATCTAGAGAAAATTCATTCCACCAGAACAGAAGATTTATCTTGATATACACCTACCTCTTACTATGAGGGAAGGTGAGACCACTCGAGAAAGTCTGAGGGAGCGTGGTGCTCCCGTGGTGCTACCTTTGACTTTGACGAAGCGCTGATACCGGAGACTCCTTCCAGAAGAGTTTAATAAACACAACAAACAGATCAGCAATCACACACATTTTGAATCCATTTGCATGGAACCGATCCCTTGATAACACAAGACCGGGGCGCAAACCATGATTTGCAGCTGCACTGTCAGACCAATTAAATTAGATCATTTGACAACTCTGTAGGACAAACCAGCTTACTGCAGTCAGGGCTGCATAAACAGCGCTCGTTTATTTTGGCCCTCTCCACCGAGCAGGTTTCCAAGAGTGCAATTTCCTGCACATAAAGATTCCTTGCAGCACGTCTTACATCAGACCTCAATCACCCAAAACTTGGACGGTCTTCTAATACCTCGGTTTTTTGTTGCACTGAAGAGGACGTCCGTGTGATCAGGTCCAAAAGAAATGGAGGGGCTTTTAGTCTTGGTGCAAATGGTCTGTCATCACTTCAGAAGCGTTTGAATGCAGGTCTAAATTACATATCAGGCCTATAAGCAGGCAATTACCGAGGTGCTAGCGGGGTTACGAGCGACGGCACGGAGTGCGTGCGACTGCTGCTTATGATCAGTGCTTGCCGCAAAGCACTTGGCAATTCACACCTTTTTTTTATTCCTCGGCTCATATAGAGCAACGGCACACCCTTGGTTAGTATCCCAGGCCTCGTATTATAACCCAACGATTTAGAAACCGGGTCCAAACATTTCTCCGTGTCAGGGTAGGAACGAGGAGTGAGGAAATGGGACGAGAGCTCGTGCCAGAGGCTCCGTTTGAGGCGCAGAGGCTGGCTTGCTCTGTGTGACAGACACTGGCGTTATGTGGGCGCTTTCCTCAGAACTAGGCCGGGTGCCCTTTGCCAGGCCAGACGGCTCGAGAGATGCGATGGGTTCACCCACGCGTGGCACACGAGGGTGCCGTGGGAAAACCAAGCCTGCAGTTAACCAGTTTAAAAGTGAGAGATTAGAAGGCCAAGTGTTTGACTCTGTCACCTTGCCTCCTACTTCGACACCTTCCTGAACATCGGACATGCTTCCTCATCAGATACCACCAGCGAATCTGTTGGCTTGAATCTATCAGGATGTGTTTAGGCCACAAGGAGCATCCATAAACTGCAGAACAGAATTGATTCTACAAAGCAAAACTGAGCAACATTTTTTTCCAGAACACGTTGCTTTTTTATTGTTCCAAAAATATTCCTTAGTCAGGTGTTCAATCAGTTTGAGATCTGTAGGGTCTCAAGGCCAGAGCATTGCTGATACAGATTTTATTCAGGGAGGCCAAGTTTTCTGTGAATAGGGGAAGAGTTACGACTATTCAAGTTTTATCAAAGGATGAAGGTGAGCATTTAGAACAACTTTGTATTGATTTGCCGTAACGCTTCCTTCTTATCCAAGGGAACACAAAGATATAAACCCTACCAGCAAAATAGAAACAAATGCCCCTTTTGACCCCCTTCAGGATATTTTCTTTAAAATAGCAATCGTCAATCGGAAATTGTTTCGTGGTTTGTCATGTTTCTTTCGTCCTATCTTCTAAAACCTTCGCTGTCATTTCGGTCTACATATACAAGAGAAAGTCAAACTGAAAACAATTAAAGATCCTGTTTGAAAGATCTGCTAATCCCAGCACATGACAGCTGTGGTTAGGGAACTAAAACCTGTCAACCCCCCCTCCCCACACACCTTTTCCTTTCCTGGGAAACCCTGGTTTGAGGTAAAGTAAAAGTAAAAGGCACGATTTAGTGCAAGAACATCTAACACCTCGAGTTTCGAGCTCAGAAGAAACCATGTGACCCTAGAGCACAATTCTTCTGCTTTGATCCCTCTGGCCTTGCCCAGACCTGTGCCCTAAAGTGACGTGACAAACGGGATTATCTGTTGTCGACAAGAAGCTGATCCGAGCATGGCTGCTTTCTCCCTCTCTTTCTCTTATTTCTCCTTTTTTCGGAGGGAACTTCTTCCAGCAGCATCCCTCCCCCTCCTGACCTGAGCTCTAATCAGTCAGAGGAAGCCTTGCTGCTCCGCCCCGCTCACAGGTCGGCATTAGCCTAATCCCCTGCATGCGTAGCCCACGGCGCTGGAGCTCAGTCAGAGGGAAACGGCTTGGCCTGTTTACTCTGCACATCTGAGTCAACAGGAGTAGCACCGCATGCAGCCTTCATCTCATTAAAGCCTGGGAATCAGTTTGCGCTTGACATTTACAAGCTCTACAACGCAGCCTCCCGATTTGGTTCTAATAGTGTTAATGTTCATTGGGGGTCATTTTGTGGCGACGTCTTGCCTGCATGCGACTTATTATTTAGGGTACAATTATTGAGCAAAAAGAATAGAATCAGAAACAGTGCATTCTGTATCATCTGTGGAAAATGATATCTTTAGATAATTGTAAATTCAATGTATAACCTGGATTATCATCTCTATATACAACACAACCTCTGAACACTTGTACATACACTGTTTATGGCAAGATGCTTGTATCCAGAGTGAATTACATTTATCTCATTCATACCACTGAGCAGCTATAGGGTTAAGGGCCTTGCTCAAGGGCCCAGGAATGGCATCTTATTGTGGCTTTGGATTTGAACTCATGACCTTTTTAGTGTACATGCTCATCAGCTTCTGTACATTTGTTACACGGCCCAGAGCCTTTATATTTATTTGTTGTACTTTAATTTTATTTATAAGGAAGAAACCTTGAGAGGAACCAGTCTTAAAAGGGAACCAGTGCTTACCACCAAATGTCCATTCATTACAGTTCCATCATTGTTCAGTAGGCACCTAAATGCAGAACTGTTCATGTAAACTTGGTTCCTGATCCATTGTAGCAGACAGTTGATATCAATTACAATCCAAATCCATCCTCAAAGTTGCACAGCAACTTCATGGATCAATTCTTTATAAGCTTCTGCACATTTTTCCACTGCTGGAGCCTTAATTTTATTCGCTGTACATATACTTACATATTTATCTGCACTTTTCTACAGTTAGAAGTTCTGATAAAGACCAATCTGCACTTTGCTTTGCGACTTCATGACTATTACTCAGACTCATGAGTAGAATCCATGCAAAGATTGACGAACAATAGAAAATGTTGGCTCCATACATTCATTTGAACAACTCAAATGAACTATTTTCCATGTATCGGAAGTTCTCCAAGAAGTACGTGTGAACATTTGAAATTTTCCTTCAAACTCGTCGAGGTCTTACAATAGAACCCTGTTATCCCCGCGCTCACAGCTGTGACCTCTGACACGTTTCCATCTCCTGCGAAACATGATATAAACGCCGAAGGACAACGTCTTTAACCTATCGTCACTAGACCATTGAAAAGTTCGGATGTGCCAAATACCGGCTGCGGTATCTGTATCTGTATTGTGCCATTTTATTTCCTTCTCTTTATCTCTGAAGTCTAAAAATAAAATCGAGTTTTTTCAATCGCTGTGGTTAGGCGACTAACAGTTTTCTTTTTGTATCACTTGTATAATTGTTGAGATCAAATGCAATACAATAATAAGCTTTTCACGGTTTTCTAATTCAAAATATAACACGTAAAGCATAAACTTTTCAGACGTTTTCTTTCTTATTATCCAAATTCTTAGTTAGTAATTTGCCTTTGGAAGATGCTATTTCAGTGAATGACGTGGCTGGGTGGTAAAAAAAATAAAATAAAATGAAGATGGGCTCACAAGAAAATCACAGGAACATGTTTCCTTCCTATTAGTCTGTCTGTGTAATTTGAGTCTACTGGAGTTTTCTCTGTGTGGATCGCCTTTTGGTATAGCCTGCTGTAGGAACCTGAAAGAGACAACATCTCCCTCTTGTGGTGAGTGTTTGAAAAATACTGAGATCCACAGATTTATGTTTTATGTTTTATCTGTTTGTTCTGTGCTTTATCAATACGAATGTCAATATTTGTCCTGCCAATAAAGCAACCTTTTAATCTAGACCTTTAAAATCCACCGATTTAAACAAATCTATGTCAAATGTCTGGTGTACATGGCAAAAGTATTGGAACACCTGACTTTTCAAACCATATGTGTTTGTTCTCCAAACTGTATAGGATTGTAAAGGGTGTCTTTGGAATCTCTGGAATAAAATTTTTCCTTCGTTTGAATTAGGAGACCAAAACCTGCTCCAGCATGACAATGCCCCTGTGCACAAAACCATTACTTTCATTTACATGAGTATTAACATTTACATTTTACACGTTTTTACACGCATCACATTGTGCATTCTCACATAACTGAATAGTTATTTATGTCTGTACTTTTGAGAGTCACCAACAGCTGGAACCAAATTCCTTGTGTGTGTCAACACACTTGGCCAATAAACCCGAATCTGATCCTATATCAATTTCTAACACCAATTAAAACTGACTTGTGTGTTCAACACCCAGAAATCAAAACCTGAACTTTCAGAAGAATCATTCTGTTGTAGGAAAATGATCAATGACAGAAAGCTGTTAAGACCTGCACTGATTATTATTGCTGATTACACTGTTTTATTTTTCTTATAAAACTATTTGCTAACAATTACTTTTTAAATATACGGCTAGTCCCTGAGTTACGATGCACATTGCAATGATCTTAACTTGAATTTTATAAAATACAGTAGATAGATTTAGCCAAACAGAGCGATTTATAGTGCCGTAATGTATAAACTTTACAGTATACAGTATATGTATGTAGCAGCAGGGCGTAGCTGGACACGCTCTGTTTCTGTGAGAGAGACAAGAGACAAAAGTTGAAATTGGGCTTCGAATCAACAAAAATACAAAAAAATAATATGCGCTTTTACACTGACACAACAGAACTCAGTCAACTGCTGGTGAGCGTAAGTCATTTCACAAGGCAGGAGATGAGCACATCTGGCAGCGTCCCAACATACTGTGTTAACATTTAAATGCAGAGAAAAAATAAAGCATTATTACAATTTTGTCGTATCGCTAGTCCCGAGTTACGATGGTCTGACTTACAATTTTTCAAACTTACAATAAATCAAATCAAATCAAATCAAATTTTATTTGTCTTACATGAGAAAAAAAAGGTGTATATACAAGATATGTTATGGCAGTAAACAGTAAATCAGTAAACAATTTAAGGTGGTTGACGATGGCGATACCACAAAATTGTCAAAAGTATTAGTATTTTCATTTTTTAGAAATTTTCGTAATTCGAACCATCGGAACTCAGGAACTACCTCTATAAACAGATGGTCCCCGAGTCATGATGGTTCGACTTATGATTTTCCGATTTTATGAAGACGATAGAAATCGGCAAAATTGTAAAAAAATCAATATACAATATACAATCAACAATCAAGTTTTGCGTATTAGCTAAATGTAACAGCGTATGCTCCGCCTTTCAATCCCAAACACTGCCACATACCGTAATTTCCAGACATTAAAGCGCACCCATATATAAGCCGCGCCCACTGAACTTGACAAATATTTTTATTTTGAACCTATTGAACTTTACACAGGCTTTAATGAAAGACAGTGCCTGTTACACGGTGTAACGGGTGAAATATTTTGCGCTTCTATTCGGAGCATAGCGGTATTTTGGGAATATCCTGCCGCCACATTTTTCCATTATTACTGCATGTGTGGAGACTGAGGAATATGTCCTTATTATTTTCCGATGGGTTATAAGTTTCTTTGACTTACCCATAATGCTGTTGCCAAGAAAAATAAAAAGCACACATTTTGGAAATCTGTCTGTGCTTATATGATTTCTGTTGTAACTGGAGTTAGTGAGCTCTCCCTTCACCTAGACTCAACGCGTTACAACGGCTTGTATCTAAACAGTAGCCAACCAAGAAAGTCATTGTTCACTGTCTTCCTCCTTCCTTTCACAACTATTTGTCTTGGGAGTTTATCTTTTGGCATCGTCATGGGTTTAAAAAAAACTATTTTTCTTCCGATGCCGTGCAGCTCAGAACACAGGTGAGGTGCGTTTTTTCGTTTTCATTCGGAAATGTCATTGGTCTAATGTTATGTCGCTCAGTGTTTTGTCTTGAAGTTTGTGAAACCGGGAAAAACCCAGGAAAAATTCATAAATAGGCTGCTTCGTTGTTTAAGCCGCGGGGTTCAAAACGTGGGGAAAGAGTAGCGGCTTATATTCCGAAAAATACAGTACATATAAACTGTATAGTTTATTCTGTAGAGTCTTGTAAATCGCTCTGTTTTGCTAAATTATGTACTCCAATGTGTTACATTATTAACACATGAAAGTATACTACCCCATACTGATCAGACTCCTGGGTAGGTATATTTTCAAGTTACAATGTGCTCATCAGAATGCATCTCCATCGTAAGTCGTGTAATACAGTATCCGTATTGCATAATAGCACTTTTACTGATCATTGATTTACCAACTTGTAAGATGATCGACTTACATTTTATGTGAATGTCCCTAAAAAACTAAAATTGTGTTATGAGCTTTGTTGTAGAAGCTACACTACTTATGTTATAGAAAGTAATCTTGTCCTTGAGTTGTTCCACCTGAACCTAAAGTTTGTGTGGAAGATTTAATTAATTAATAAATCAATTTATACAAACACTTTTGCATTCAAGTGTCGATTACCTCAGAAATAAAGAATGGACTGCACCCAGATGAGGACGGGTTCCCTTTTGAGTCTGGTTCCTCTCAAAGTTTCTTCCTCTTACCATCTCAAAGAATTTCCCATCACCACTTGCTCATTAGAAAAAAATGTATAGACCTGTTTCTGTCATTAATATTTAATATTTAAATCTATCTGTTTTGGGACAATGTCCATTGGTATACTAAAATGAATTGAAAATTGTCTATCTGGGGAACCCCACAAGGTTTTCTGCAGATTCCTACAAAAGATTAAGAAGAACCATGCAAAACTGGATGCTGAAGAATTAGAAGTGGTAGATCAGGGAATTACAATGTTCGAATTCTGACCAAAAGGTAGTAAGTTCCCAGAACCACCAAGCTGCCACTTCTCATCTCTTGACCATCAACTGCTCAATTGTGTAAATGACATAAGTTGCTCTGGATAATTGTTCCAATGCTTCATGGACCTTTGATGAACAACATTTTTCTCAAGGAAGCAAAGAAAGTTTATGAGCATACAAAGTGTTAGTACCATGTCAGCAGCAAATCTTTGTACCGCCAATGAAAAGCACCTCTCCAAATCCTGAAGTGCAGGAACAAAGCGCTCTGGTGCCCTTAAGGACTTTTGACCATGAAGCCAAGCAGGACAAGTCAGGATCCTCTTACACACTTATCCATGCTACCAAAAGAAGAGCTTCCAGGTAAAAAAAAAAAAAAACACAACAAGGTCTTTAAGAAAGAGGATATGGACTGCGGGGTGCTGGAGTAGCTAAAGCCTAGCTACAGCACTGGAAATACTTCAGATGAAGATGATGTCTTACTGATGATGAACAAACGATAGGTACAAGCCATAACGGTTGAGCAAACCATGCTTTCACAAGCTGATTGATTCTAACATGGAGCGACTTATGAGAAGTCACAGAAAAGATCGAGAAATTTTTAAAACGTGAACCAAACATTCTTCAGTGAAAAACTTACTGTAACTTAGATAGTTCAAAAATAGCTTTGAGGAACCTTGGCATCTGACAATTCATCTGACTTTCCCAGACATATGTGGTTCTCTTCCACATAATACAGGGTGTCTTTGGATGCAGAAGCATGACATTTTCCCTTTACTTGAACTAGGAGACCCGAACCTGTTCCAGCATGGCGATGCCCCTGTACACAAAGCCAGATCCATAAAAATTTGCTTTACATGGTTTGGAGTGGAAGATCTCCTGCGATAGAAATTTGACCTCAACCCTATTGAACACCATTGGGATGAATTAAAATGCTGACTGAACCCCAGAACTCCTGACTTTCAGCACCTGAATTGACTCATTTGTGTCTGAATGACCACAATTCTCCACAAAAACTAGTGGAACACCTTCCCAAGGAGAGTGGAGAGAATTATAAGAGCAAATTGGGACTAAATGTGGAATGTGATTCTCCAAAGGCACATAATATACAGTCTTTTGGGAAATGTAGGGTATGATGGGAAGCCGGTAGCTTAGTGGTTGAGGCACTGGATATTGGATCCAATGGTTGTGAGTTTCCCTCTTCTGGGCCCCTGAGCAAGCAAGACCCTTAACCCCTATAATTGCTCAGTTGCATGAATGAGATGAATGTAAGTGGCTCTGGATAAGGTTGTCTGCCAAATGCCATACATGTTACTGTATGATATAGAAGTGAATAATAGCCTGAGGTGAAGAAGTGCACAACAGGAGAGTGGTAGCTCAGTGGTTATGATATTGCACTTTGAGTTAGAAGGTTGGTAGTTCAAATCCCAGCACCGACACACCCTGAAGCAAGACCATTAACCTTAAAGTGCTCAGTGTATAAAAATGAGATGACTGTAAGTTGCTTGTCATAATGGTGTCTGTATAATGGTGTAAGACCTCACACCTCGCTATGGATTATCATCTTATATGATGGTCTTTGAACCGCATTTTGAAGATAAAGCTGCTGTTTATGTTTGCAGCTTAAAACTGACCGAACGGATCGGAATAGCGCTTCATTTTCAGTTTGCTAGATCTACAATTTTGTTGATTGATATTTCACACAACGATGAAGCAATGTTAGAAGTTTTGAGTTATCTACTGATAATGAAGCTGTTGGTGTTAAATCCTGGTGCTATTTTATTGTTTGTATTTTTGCCATGAACAGTTTTTGCAATTCAGAGTCCATCGATGAACAGTCGATCATCTCAACATTTAAAGACCTATAATGGATAGTATTAGTGTAAAGTATTTGAGTAAATGTACATAGTAACTGTACATAAGTAATTATTTAGCTAATTTCTAGTTTAACTGAGTATGAAAGATAAAAGCAATTTTTACCCTCTACTCAAATATATTTATTATTCAATAAATTCGAGAGGCTATTTACTCCATTATATTTTAACTACACAATGAATGTTACCAATGAAATATTGGACTTCTGTTGAAGATCTTGTCAATGCTTGAATACATTCTAAAAATTTTGAGAAGCAGCTTTTGTTGTAGTTAAATATGAAAATATTGGTCCTCTCTGACACTGAGAGATGCGTCAAATCGCACTGAGCTCTGAATATGTGGTTTTATTTGACCTAAAATTATTTACTTAAATGTTATTTTTCCGTTGAATACTAATGTTCTTCTAATTTTTGACTTAATACTGTACGTTTTTTTTTTTTTTTTTTTTTTTTTTTTGGTTAATTGAATATCACTTTTTTGAAAGCTCACATTAATTCTTTGTTTAATTTAGGAAATAAAACCTCACAAATTAGTTGTTTTAGTTTTTCACAAAAAAGTGTCTTGGCGTCGAGGACTGGTACATTTTTGAGCGTTCATCAAGAGTCAAATACTCAAATACTGTTTAAATCATGTACTCAAAGACTTTTACTCAAGTTATATTACAATTGATGACTTTTACTTTTTGTAGTAAGGTATCTATACTTTTACTTAAGTAGAATTTTCAGGTACTCTTTACTCTTTCAAAGAATGGACATTCGATGTCACCCAGATAACATTTGGTTCACATTTGAGACTCAAGGTTCCTTCCTCATACCTCCTCATCACCACTGGCTTGCTCATTTGGGATAAACCTGTGAAAGTGGCTCATTCTGACCAATCAAAATCCACAGAGGTGTAAATATTAATCAATGTCACAATACTGCTATTAGCCTCTCAGCAAATGTTCTCGAAATCCTTTTGACAATATTCCCACTTTCATCCCAGAGGATTAGCAGTGGACTCTGAGATCTCGGTGTGCGTCTCGTTTCCTTTCCTCTCGTCCTCTCGAAATTTGCTCATTTGTAAAGTATCTAAGTGTCGTAAACAGAGCAGTCATGCTGGGCACGCTGTTCTGGAGGCCACATAGAGCCTTTAATCCATCAATACATATCCAATAAAGCTGCCTCATGTAGTGTAGAGCGCTTTAGTGACGGACCTCCCCGGATCTTCATTTCAACTCTGATTGCTACTTGCATAATCCATTAAAGAATTTCTTTTGTAGATTTTAATTATTATTTTTCAATGAGATTATAGAGGTTATGGTCATCTCTTTCTGTCTCTCTCTCTCTCTCTCTCTCTCTATTCCTCTCTCTCTCTCTCTCTCTCTCTCTCTCTCTCTCTCACACACTACACGTAATATGACACATAACGTGACCAAGAACAAAAGGTCTCTCTCTCTCTCTCTCTCTCTCTCTCTCTCACACACTACACGTAATATGACACATAACGTGACCAAGAACAAAAGGACAAAATACCCACAATTATGCTGGAGTGCAGAATTTTGCCCTGTATCAGTGGATCTTAATTCAAGGTCATAGCGAGACACAGAGGGTCTGATTTAATAAAGAGTGTGTACATTCACACGCAAAAGTTCAAAAGACTCAATAATTCGACAATGATCTGAAATCGCAATTCACGCACTAACACAAAGGTTTGTAGACACCTGACTTTAATATTGGTATGTGCCTTTTGAACATCTCATTCTGCATTTGGTCCACATTTGCTGTTAAAATAACCTCCACCCTTCTGGGAAGATGTTCCTCTAGATTGGAGTGGAGATTTGTGTGAGATTTATTCAGCCACAAAAATGTTAGTGAAGTCAGGTACTGATGTAGGTGAGGTGAGGAGGCCTGGGTGCAGATGAAAGATTCATCCCAAAGGTGTTCAATAGGGTTAGAGTGCTATAGCAGGAGATCTTTCACTCCAACCCATCTAAAGCAGTTTTTTACGGAGCTGAATGGAAAACTACATGCTACAGTTACCAAAGATGTACTACACAATTGTGTGCCTTCAACCTTGTGGTAACGGTTTGGAAAAGAGCCACATATGGTTGAAAAATTGGTGTAAAAAATGGTGGGAGAAAACTTTTGTTCTTTACATGATCATCATCAACATCATCGTTATCATTTGGACATGAACTGTAGGTCTACATCAGATCCTGAACAAAGTCAGTTATATTGTATTATATTGTATGGGAACAGATGAAGGGACGTGATCAAATATTGTTTAAACGTCTTGCATTAACAAATGACTGTAGTAACTGTGTCTCACACATCTCATGTGCATAGACATGTTATTTCTTTGTCCCTGCGTACCTACAACTTTATTAAGTCTTGGTCAGCATTCTTTAGAATTACCACCAAAAAAAATCAGTTTTGTCTTTTATAACTGTATCTCTAAGATTGAGCTTATTTATTGCCTTTGGGTAAATAATGAATATAATACACGTAATTTTTTTATTTTTTAGAAATAGTGCTCTAGTCCATTTTTTGAAACCTGGACACTTTACCTACACACATCCATGAAATACAGAAGTCCTAAAAGGCCATGAATTGCAAGATATTCTCGTGATCTTTACATTGCATTGTTTCCTCATGATCAGTACTTCTGTGTATTCAAGTCAAGTCAAATCAAGTCAAGTCAAGTGAAGAAGCTTTTATTGTCATTTCAACCATATATATCTGACGCAGTACACGGTGAAATGAAACAACGCTTCTCCTGAACCCTGATGCTACATACAACAACAATTCAGCATAAGAGCACGTTCTGGAAGCTGCCACAAATGGTTATGAGAAAACAACTCATTATGTCGAGATCACAAGACAACGAGGGGAAATGGAAAGTACAGAAAATGTAATATTATATAAATAAATGAAATAGTAATATTTTTTTTTGGTGCCAAGATGATTTTCTTGGAGGAAAAGAAGCTCAGGTATTGGGAAAATATATTAAAAAAATCTCACAAATCTTGACTCTGTAAACGAGGTGCTTATTATTGATATTCAAGTTAAGGGCCAGATTAAGCAAGTCAAGTGAACACTGAAAAAGCTCGGCTCGGGCGGCAATGTGTAAGTGAGAAGCCGAGGATGAGTACGGCTCAGCCACCCTGAGGGCCAGACAAAGAAAAGAGCCACTCTGTGTTAATGTGCCTCTCGAGTCAGAAGAAGAGCTCAGAGAGGCAGCGGCATGGGGGTCCGTCAAGCCCGTGAGCCGTGAGCCATCACTCCATCGTCCGTTACTTTATTGGAGGAAAAGCATGAGAAAAACGGCCTCTGTTAGGACGGCGAGAAAAGACGTTTGGATGGCAGACCAGATGTGGAGATGAGTAAGACAGAGGATGGGGGACAAAAAAAACAGAAGGAGAAGACTAGGGAGGGCGGTTCAAGCGTATTCTCAAAGGGGGAATCTTTTCTTTTCCCGAAACACTTCCTTTTAAGAGGGCTTTTCCGAATGCTGTCTTCTGTCCTCCCTTAGCAACCTGTGTGGCAGCCGTGCACTTTTTTTCTTTTCTTCCAGCCTCCCTGGTAGGCCAGCCTCCCCGTTCTGGCTAGTAGCTAAAGTTTCTGCTCCAGTAGACATGGACAAGGCTACCATTAACTGCAGCCCTGTGTGAGGAGCACGTGGGACAAAAGGCGCAACACGGCATCCCAGCCCTCAGACAAGGCTGGAAACAAATGTTACAGGGCCCCGGCAGAATAGAATCATCCGGCCGATGTCACTGAATACATTTACCTACCTCAGAGCGCTTTGAGGCGCCAGGCTTTGTTTTACACTGAGAAGAAGAGGAGGCGTGAATGAAGGGGTTGGTGGAGGGGTGGGTCGGAGGAACGCTGAGAAATAGCAAGCATCTCCACAGTGACCATCCGAAATGTTTTGGATAACAAAAAATAACAAAAAAACAAGCCCTTCCACCCTCTCACGTCACTCTCAGCACACAAGAGCTGGCGTTTCTCCCAAAAAAAAAAAAAGCCCTTTATTTTATTTTTTTCTCTTTCCATTGTTTTGTCTATTCAGTTGTTTTTATGTCTTCCCCCAAACATCAGCTTTACACTAATTACACATTTTAAGAAGGGTGTGTAAACTTTCCATCTTAAACCCTCAAAGCGCATGTGAAGAGTTTGTTCAGATCATTAAGGTCCGTGAAACCAGTTCGGTCAACAAACTGATCAAAAGCTTCAGATGTGCTGTGCTTCTGCCAGTGTTCCCGGTCCTGAAGAATCCCAGGGTGCATACGAGTGAGACAAAACAAAGGCAATGCAGAAATGTGTTACGTCTTGTGCACAGAAGGTTGTTTGTAAATAAGCTACACTTGTAAGGTCAAAAGAATGACCTTAAACCAGCCGCTTGGATCCATGTCTTCTGCCATTTGATATTAATATTGTATTACAACTAAATGCTGTTTTGCACATCTACTCGATTGCTGCTGTTGCTGTTTTGCACAAAATTTTGTACACTCTTGTTTACTGTTCTGTTTTTGCACTCAGTTGCACATTAGTTTAGCTTTGTGCTCTGTTGTGTAGCTCTATGTTGTTTTATGAAGCACCAGGGTTCTGGAGAAACGTTGTATCATTTCACTGTGTTCTTGACTTGACTTGATCATTAAGGCCACGCTAATAGATTTTCATTTGAAAGAGCAAATTCTTCTCTCCGTTTTGGCCTTCCGTTCACCTGAGATGGTGTTTTTAAAATAAATGTTGCTTTTTGAAAAATAAGTGAATGAATAAAAAAAACTAAGAAAAGAATACATTTTTTGCATCACAGTGTGGAAAACAGAGGCTTTCGAAAACTATGTGACACAGTCATGTGACCAATCCAGACAAAAGATTCGGCCAGGATGCAATTAAACTTCAGGCAGAAATAACGCAGGAGGAAGCGTCTTACTTTTTACTAATGCACAGTCAGGGATGGGGTTATAGGCAGAGCGGGAAATTGCCGCTAGTCTCCAGCTTGGAGGCGGAGTCTTCATGACCCTAACAAACCTATACATTAGTCCACCAATCAAGAAGGCCAGCATAAGACTGGGCTCCTTGTCCATTGGACCTTATGTCGCTGCAGCGAATGCATCCCTTAGAGGTTAAGCGAAACAGAAAACTGTCATCATTTATATTTTGATTCTAATAGTAATATAAAAACAGAGCCCTATTCTGGCGATTCGCGTCAGCGCTATTTAAAAAGGGATTATTATTTGCAGCCGGTTCATTCTGAGTTTAAAACAGCACGAGCGCCATGACGCTTTCAGACTTTATATTCATGTGTATATGAATCCGAGCTGATGAACTGAACAGTCACATTATGTCAGGAGCTTCTAAAGAGTTTCTAAATACTAGAGAAAAATTTAAAGTTTGTCAATAAAAACAGCAATTGCAGCTTGGTGACCATACCCAAGAAATAAGTAGAGGAAAAAGATCTGATCCAGATGACCTTCCATACATATTCTATTTAGTTTTTTGTTTATGTGAATTTTTTTAATAACATTAGTTATCAGTTAAAGTTGAATTAATATTCACATTTCAAGTAAACATTTAAAATGATTATTTAAAAGCAAAATAAAAATAAATTATACTTTTGTATAAATGAAAAAGTTTGAAATTATTTATGATTTAAAGGCTTTTTATTTATTCTGAAAGGTGGAAGGAAGAAAGACGAGGGGGCACCGGTCCTGTGCTCAGCTTTTTGGAAATGACTAAAAACAATAGTGTGGATGCGGTGGACAAAAAAAAATCAATTTTCAAGCGTATCCAGATTAGTGTAGACTAGGGGTCCGGTGCCCATGTGCCTCCGAATGCAATCCTTTTAAGGTGCGGAACTTACAGTAGATACAATCTGAGTTCCCTCAGGAACATATTAAGTGATGGACCACAAGATTGTTTTCGTCTCCGCCCCACACTTTGAGCACAGTGTCAATGTGATCCGATTTGTAGTGCGTTATAAAACTTTGTTTTGCGCATGCAAAATAACTGCCACTTCCTGTCATCAACAACTTTTTACTACACTCTAGCGATATGGATTCTTTAGCGTTTTATGTCCAGCTTCAAGATTTTCTCTTTAAAGGTGAAAATCCAGACAATTACACATATCGAGGGAGTAAATGAATGAAAAATGGAAGGAATTTTGATATTTTTTTTTACTGTAAGTATGCTAAAATTAGTAAAGCAGCTGAGTAGATCCTATTTTTGGAATTGTATTAAATGTAAAACTCATACACACACTTTTATACACATCTGTATTACTCAAATGGGGTCTAAGAAATGTAAACTATTTACATTTAAATTTTAATTGATAGAAATGTATGAATGTATTAATTAATGTATTAATTAATATAACATAATAAAATAGTGTATTTTATCAATTAGATTTTTTTTTTTATTAAAGTCAATCAGGCATTTTATTTAAAGTTGCTTTAAAAATGTGATGTTACTGTTCCTAATAACAACTAACTTAATAAAAAAAGCACAAGCAATATTATGTTTTGCATTTCTTCCCCCTAACTAAACCTTTTGTGTACCGTTACACCCTTAATGTAGGCGGAGCCTCAATAGGCCACGTCAATGACAACTCGTGTAATGAAGGACATTTTTAGCACATGAGAAACGAATGACCAGCGATTCCCCACTGAAAGTCATTACTTTGTAGGTTCAACTGTGAGATTTATTTCTCCCTGGTAATCTGCACAATCCAGTGGATGTGATTCAGTCATCTTTTCACTGATATTCTAATCCATTTGCTCTTTGAGGTTTTGTCGAAGTCACAGTCTGCAGTCGGAGACACAATGACGACTCGCTGGTGTATGACATTAAAGGTTTTGTGAGGCACTCCATACTCGACCGGGTCGCTGTTCTGCCCTTTTAGCCCTTAAAAGTGTAGGATTTTAGCCTGGTTGTCATGGCAGTTTTGTTTCCTCCTCCTCCGTCTCTTCCTCTTCCTCTTCCTATCCTTAAATGTGTCCTTTCTCCCAATTTAGAGGATATGAAATCCAACTAATTTTTATATAAATTTGAGTTTTTAACCCTAAAATCAATCCATAAATATCAACAAGGTATTTGCTACTTTATTAAAGAAAATAAAATAAATACATAAATATACACTAATATATATATATATATAAACAATAGGACATTGTTTTACAGATAAAGTTGTATAAAAGAATGTATAGATTTAACACCTATAAGTTTGTTTCTTATGTAACTTTATCTCTACTATGTGAGCCAGTGGCGACTGTGGTAACGAAAAACTCCATCAAATAACATGATAAAGAAAAGGCAGTGGCAGTGATGGAACTATAATCAATAGGACACTTGGTGCCACTCAGATGAGGATGAGGGTCCCTTTTAAATCAACCTCATCCTCATCTGAGTGGCATCAAGTGTCCATTGATTATAATTCCATCACTGCCAAGGTGCCATGCTACGTGCCTAAATGCACAACTGCTCATGCAAACTGCGGTCTCAAGCCACTGTAGCAGACTGCGGTCACTCACCACATTCCAAATCCCTCCTTAAAGCTCTTCCTCAGTGAAATCAAAGAGCGTTGAATGAGAAGTTGGGGCGATAACACAAGAACGCTGTGGCCCTATGGTTCTGCTGAGAGTGTGTGTGTGGAGTGAGGATTCTCCTACTGTGTAAAGGTTGAATTGTAAAATTTGACTTCATTTATTATGCACAGATACACAGTGTGCCGAAAGTATTGGGACACCCCACTTTTCCGACCCATATGTGGGTCTTTTCCAAAATTTTGACACAAACTTGGAGGCACACAGTTGTATAGGATGTCCTTGTAGCATTAATCTTCAATTGAACTAGGAGACCCAAATCTGTTCCAGCTTGACAATGTCGCTGTGCACAAAGCCAGCTTCATGAAAATATGCTTTACATAGTTTGGAAGATGTGGATGCTCCTTCTACGGAGCTCTAACCCAACTGAACAGCTTTTGAA
This sequence comes from Silurus asotus, assembly GCA_024362625.1. Taxonomy (NCBI): domain Eukaryota; kingdom Metazoa; phylum Chordata; class Actinopteri; order Siluriformes; family Siluridae; genus Silurus; species Silurus asotus. Next base: position 341,584 of record MU551667.1, read on the forward strand.
GGATTTTCTTTAGGTTGTCTGCACTCCAGACCTCCTCACCTCACCTACATTAGTACCCTCGTGGCTGAATGAATCTCCTGAATGGAGGTTGTTTTCAGAGCAAACAGGGAAATGTGAAATGGGATGTTCAGGTTTCCCTATATTTGTTTACTTTGGATGTATTCACATTCGGTTAAAATGGTACTCAGGGTATACCAATGGATTTAAACACTCACCAAACTGGTGTCAACAATATTTACAGCACGTGTATGTGTAAGCATAATCAGGCAGTATTAGCATGCTAAATGAGACGTCTGTTATGCGTCTGCGTTGTAGCCGTACGTCGCCTAACTCGATTAGGTTGTAAAACGATTTTTCCAACGCACACAAAATGCGCTTGATGTATCTGAAATGGATTGACTTGTCACCGCGTCGACAAAAGTGTGTCGACAGGGCCTGGGTTTGTGCTACGAGAAAATGGAGCGAGCCCCAAGCAGACGGCATCAAGTCCTCCCTCAATGGGCTTGTGTCATTTTTGACAAATTGGGCCCTTTAGCCAGACTACCTGTGTGGCTTCTGAATGTAGTCCCTAACCGACTTCATGCCCATACCCCCGTCGCAATGTTTTGTTTTCTGTAGACTTTCTGCTCTTTGCTGTCTCTTACAGACGTCGTTGTGTCTCAAGTGGGCTGGCTGTATCCTGGGAACCTGGCAGGAGGCTCTGCGCTGCTCTGGAGTCAGCTTGTGAATTAGCCCTTGTTAGTCTGGAGCCTGACATCCAGACCAGCAGCGACTTGTCAGAGGAGATGCAGCTGACAATGAGAGTGCTCTTAACAAGCCAAATAAAGCAGGAAAGAAGGTTTGCCAATCAAGAGTTAAGTGGAACCTCTTTTTTTTTCTCACACACATAATTACGGCTTGTGAGGACATCTCTTGAATAATAAACAAGCTTTATTTGTGCCAAATTTTAACTCAGATTCTTGTTGGCTTTATTTCGTTTCTTTATTTTTTTTAATAAAAAGATATTCCTGTATGACTAAACGGCTACGTCTGTGGGTTTCTAATGTTACTGAAATCAGGGGGGTCTAGTTTTGATTCCACCAAGCTGCCAGTTTTGGGCATTTAAGAAAAGCCCTTAAACCTCTGCTTCAGTGGTACCATACCATATATGACCCTGTGCTTTGACCAGAACTTCCTAGCAAGTTGGAACATGTGAAGAACAGAATTTCATGGTGCAGTAATAAGAATCATCTTTATTGTATCATGCGTTGCATGTACAAGGTTGTCATAGTGTGCTGGTGCTATAACAATATGAAAAAATATTTTAAAAGATTTAGGAAAATATTATAAAAAAATATATATATTAAAATACAAATAAAATAAATAAAGACATTAACTATACATATATATGTGTATATGACAAATAATCTTTGTATCTGCTGTACTTCTGTAAAGATGTCTTTGAAGCCAATCTCAATTCTATTTATAAACCTGAAAAGATCTGCAGTTCTTTTCAGGAACATTTAAAGATTTTCTGACTAAAATCATTAAACCATTCAAAAGGGGTTCCCACCCAATCTACAAAGTCGCATTCATTTGCTTTTACAGACCACAAGTGTGAATATATTTTGTAAGCAGAACTAAGGACGGTTAGTTAGACCAAGACTTGGCATGTTTGTTGCCTGTGGGGCAAAAAGGGTAACAGTTACTCTCTAAGTGGAAAGTAAATAAAGACCTCTAACGTTGACACACAAAAGAAAAAAAGGAAAAACGTGTGCTTGTATGCAAGCATTACATTTTGACAATCATCCGAATGCATCTGAAACAAAGGTTCAGGAAACTTTAAATCAGGACTATTAGGAAAATGGTACTGTAGGTTCCTGTAAACTGTAGGAAATCCCCCTCCTCCTCTTTTAGGTGGCTGGGGAAATCCTGACCTTTGGTTGATGCCGCCACTGAGAAATCTGGATTATACGAATTTTAAACTTCATACAATAATTTTGCTTGATTAATGAAAACATTTGTTCAAAGTTTCTCCTGTAAGCAATACTGAATGTCCGAACATCGTCTAAGATCTTGGGATAGTTCTCAGACTGTTCAACAAGAACCCCTATGATCTTTATTAGAAGACCATAAAAACCCTTCTTTCCAAAGATTTCTCAGTTAAAGAAGCTTCCTACACTTTCTAAGATCCTTAGAGTCCATAGATCTTGTGGAAGTTCCTCTTAGAGAACTCACAGATAGAGATTGTAGGATTCTACATAAAAGCTTTAATAGTTATCCCACAGTGAGACAAAATGAAGATCATTTTGGTTTCTCATTTTAACATAAAAGTGCAAGGCTTTTAAAAAACTACAACCCAACTTATTGTTCTACACACTTAGAACAAAAGGTTCTTTCAGGGTAACTATTAAATGTTCTGTATTAGAACACTAAACAGAGAAATGGCTTTGAAACGAATCTCTAATTATCGTATAAACCGCTGAGGAACCCTTTTTTAGGCGTATCAGAGAAAAACAAAAAGGTTGAAGCTTCCTGCACTTCTGTCCTTGACAGAATGGAAGAGCAGTGAAACTTAGACCGCCTTCCCTCTCACACTAACTTATTACCTCAGTAATTTACTGTTCCACTTTCTACCACCTCCAGCTTCCTGTCCTCCCTCCACACAGCAACCTGGACCAGAGCCACATGTGGTTCTCAGCACACAAGCAGCCCACATTTTTCCTCCTGAACAGCAGTTTGAGTTATTCGGGTTTGCTGCTTTGTTAGCTTTTAAGTCGTCTTCCCAGCAGTTCATTAACACCAGAGAATAAGAGGAGCCTGTACGATGCCGCCACTGCACAAGAGGTCAGGGTTTAATTTCAGATAACTCACTCTCTCGCTCATAAAGCACTGGTATCCTGCAGGGGATATGACACCTTCTCTACAGGGCAGAAATGATGTCATGGCTTTGTCAGTGCACACAATTCAACTGGCTCTAAGCATTGCTGATTTAACCGGACGTCTTGCTAGTCAGGATCGGGCTAGGCGGTACACATTTGTTGATAATTGTGATGTTGCTGGTCATATATCACATAGAACCTTTTTCGGGGATCATCTTATTAATTAACTCGAGTTTATGTGACAGACTTCAGCTGATTATGGAAATAGCTTTGCCTATGCAACCAGATGGGGGACCGAAATGACCCCGGGTCAACCCAATGACTGGGTTTTGGGGGACACGCATAATAATCAATATGCAGGGAAAATGGAAGGCTTAAACAGTATCCCCATCAGATTTGAAATGTACACACATTTACCGTTTAATCGAGAGCAATTTACATTTATTTCATTCATACAACTGAGCAGCTACAGTGTTAAGGGCCTTGCTCAGGGGCCCAGGAGTGGCTGCTTGGTGTGGCTGGATTTTAGACTTCTCAAGATTATGAGTTCGGTGTCTTAACCACTAAGCTAACACATCTTTATATTAAATAAGCTACAGGTTTTGTTTGTTGTCTGGCTAGCTTTAAAAAAATCAATACAATAATATTAAACTTTACAAAATAAACTATATTGCTGAAATAGAAATTAATTTCTCTGAGACATTGTAGTGGGTGTGCTGTTGTCGGAGTGTCCAAAACATCAAGTGTTTTAGACTAAGTTTTTCAGAATGTGACTTGGTAACCACATTGGCAGTATAATAAATATTAATATTAATAACATATCTCACCTTTGAACTATTTCAAGGATGAGCTTGAGTTTAGGTTCTAGACATCAGCGGATTATGAAAATAGCTTCATGATTTCAACGATGGACATGTTTTTGGTGGAGAGACATAATATATGCATAGAAAATGAAAAAAAAATTGAATGAAAGGCTAGTTTTTGTTGTCTAGCTAGCAGGCAACTGAATAATGCTTATATAGAATTTCCTTGAGACATTGTGCTTTTGTTGGACAAACTAGCAAAGATTTACCAAGTTTTTTAGTACATTAAAAAAACACACTAGTAATACTATTAATATCAAGAATATGAAAAACATCTATATAGTCATTCTCATAACATGTTTATACATTTCTTTTCTACTCAAAAGATAACATTTCAACTTGAACCCAATATCCTCTGAATATTCTCAAATCTAGTTGTATTTTGTCCATAATCCAGATAAGGACCTCAGGATATCCTAAACCCATCACAGGAACACAACAGGAGCACATTCTGGATCGAACACCTGTCAATCACGGGACAGTTCATGGAAGTGTGACGTGCCAATCAACTTCCATCCTTCGAGAGTCTGGAGCTGGAGTACAGCTTATGGAAGTCAGAAGCTCTGTGAATGACAGATGGCCTGGAATTCCAAACAGGTTGCCCTGATCACACTCTGCAGTGAGATCCTTCGCAACTCTGCCTCGCTTCTCCTCCACCACCTGCATCGCATTAGCTCTGTCTTCACTCTGCTTGCTGTCAGAGGGCTGTCTTCCATCAGAGAACATATAGGTTCACTTATTTCCATCTGTTCTACCAGCTGGAGCATGAAGACAGCAAGGCCGTGCATGGTGAGGGTGAAAAGTGTGCTCGGAGACCTTAAAAGCTCCACTCTTGAAGGAAAAGTGTTCATTAAGGGCTCTTTGAAGAGAAGCAGTGGTTGGTTTAACAGGGCAAATTATCAAGAGGAGAGTTTTTCTCAAATAGTAGCAAAGAAATCGAGGTAGGTTTCTAAAAATAGGTGATTAATGTTTCTGTGGAATTAAAAATCTACTCCCAAAGTTCTTCAATCTCTCGAACGTTATTTTGGATGCTCTGAACTCTTACTGCCTTAAAGAATCAGTGAAGAACCTGTCCTTAACTGGTTACTATATAGGAAAATAAAACTTGTTTTTTTATAATATTAGAGGATAAAACCCAACAATGAAATTTAGAGCTAATTTGGGGCTCTTCATTTTACAAAGAATACTCATAAAAGTCTTTTTTAACTTTCCAGTCCATCTCTTAAATCCAAAAATAGGGTCCGGGCAGGCCACTGAAGATATTTTACCTCAACCCATGTGAACCGAATCTTCATGGACCTCACACATTTGCACCAATCAAAGCAACAGAGATTAAATTTTTCCCTAATCTCTTGGATTCGCTTGTATAATTTGGGGATTGGATTGAATAATTGAAAAATTCTTTTGGATTGGAAAATTGGGGGAATCCCTTGGATTGGATTAGATTGGATTGGATAATTGGGGGATTCTCTTGGATTTAATTGGATAATTAAAGGATTCTCGTAGATTTGATTGGATAACTGGGGAAATCTACTGGATTGGACTGGATAATTGTGGGATTCTCTTAGATTTGTTTGAAAAACTGGGGGATTATTTTAGATTTGATTTGATAATTGGGGATTCTCTTGGATTGGATTGAAAAATTCTGCAATTCTCTTGGATTTGATTGGATAATTGGGGATTTTCCTGGATAAATAATTCTGGAATTCTCTTTTTAATTGGATTGGAATGGATTGGATAATTGGTGCTTTCTCTCAGACTAGATTGTCTTGGATTGTATAATTGATTGAATTAAAAAAATGGCTGCTCACTTTGACAGGAACTTTTTCAAAGATGTACTGAAGGGCATCGTGTGTGTAGCGATGTCTAAATGCTTATCAGGTGCAGATGGCGGCTGGAGAGGTCTGAATGACTCCTGAAAAGATCTCCACAAATATCATTGTGCTACTGAGGTTCAGAAGAAAAATGGCCAGCACGGGCACCCTGGCAAATTAGGTTCTAACAGTGGGGAGTGTGAATTCTCGCCTTTCATTCCCTCTGCCTTCTCGTCTTGACCGTTCGGCCCCATGGGGCCTTTTGTTAATTGTCAGGATGGTCCACAATAGGAACGGACCGGGGTGCCCAGGAACCGCAGGAGAGCAGCGAGGATGATGGAAGTAAGTTTTGCAGCTTCTCACTGGGGCTGTTGACACGTAGCTCTGACCCTGGCCTGAGGCTCAGGAGGTCAGTGCTGCTCAGTTCAGAGGAGAGAAAGGAAAGATCAGCAGACACTCGTTTGTGCAATGACCACCCAGGGAACAGCGGCTGATCCGAGTCAGAGATGTGCCAGATTTATATTAATGCTATTGATCTTAGAAATGAACATGAGCGATGGAATAATCCAGAAAAACAGAGGCTTTGGAGCTTTATGCATTTAAATGATCATGAAAGACATCATGGTAATATGATCCTGATCCTGATCCCAATCCTGGTTCTGCACTTGCATGAAGAGTGGAATAATATCAGGGTCCAAAGATGGAAAATAGAATGTTTAAACGAATAAAATTATATTTATATTTAATTAAATCTTTTAGGAAAAAAAAAAGCTTCTGACCCTGAATGTAGAGTATGGATTATTGTAGGATTATCTGAAATAATTATACAGTAGATTCGTTTACAAGAAGTCAAACAACAGGAGCTCTACAGAATGATAGACAGGCGGATGGACGGACAGAAGAAAAAGAAAGAAAGAATATTGAGCAGGGAGAAAGAAAGAAGAAAGGAGAGGCTGATTAGAGAATGAGTGTTTATAGCTGCTATAATGTAAAGGAGAAACAGGAAGTAGATCTAATACGATGCTCCACAAAACTGCAGGTCACTTTCAGACTGTTGCTTCCAGCATCTGCCTCTTTTCCCTCATTTCCCTAATGATGAATCAAAACCACCTTCCTGTTTATCTGAGCCCTCTGCTCTCATCTCCACAGCATGGAGCTGATAAGGTTCCTGACATGAGAAACCTGTCCATCTCCACAATCAGCTCTGGTGTCCTGCTGAAGAAGGGCCATGTGATAAGAGTACAGAGGGCAGCTGATTGCCTTTAACCTCCCCATCAATCCTTCTCTCATCCATCCTCTTTGACAGTGTGTGACGTGTGTGACTGCTCTCAAATGTTTAAGGAAGCCCTGCTGGAGATCCAGGTCTTATCACCAAGCAGCCAAGCAGCATCTCCTGCTCATCCATCCATCAGCTGCTCAACAGCCTGGAAGAACACCTTCACACATGTACACACATGTACACAGACCTACAAAGACCTACACAAAAAAACACTGTCACACAAATATACAAATGTACCCAGATGTCCACACAACTACACACATTTACACAAACTTTTATAGACCTACACACATGTACACAAAACTACACACATGTACACAAACTCACAAAGACCTACACACATGTACACAAAACTACACACATGTACATGTATTTGTATTCTTTGTGAATGTCAGGACACGCCTCGGAAATCAATCTACATAGAAAATATTGCTCACAACTCATCGTTATCATTATTAAAGTGATGAAAGTATAGCGCATCTAATAATAATTAAATATAAATAAATGTTTTTTTTTAACCGATGCAAATATGTTAAAAACGATGCACCGCAATACAAACGGCAACTTCACATCACATTGTTACCTTTTCTGTCGATGCACTGATGCAGTTTTTCTGCATTTTTCTATCCCTTGTGCACACAAACAACAACACACACCAACACGGGTACACAAACCAACACAACCCTGCATCTATGTACACATCAGTTCGAAGAATGAAAGTAAGAAAGTTTTTGTGTTAACAGTTACAGTTGTGTGTGTGTGTGCATGTGTGTGCGTGTGTGTGCGTGTATAAGGTCCTCTACAAATCATAGGGTCCCTAGAGAGAAAAGATGGAGAATTATAAAGTGTCCAGTTCTTTGTGACTTTTAGCTCCTGAGTTGTTTTTATTTTTTCACTAAAGCACCAGGTTAATTAACAAACACACACGCGTGCGCACACGCACACACGCACACACACATACACACACACACACACACACACACACACACACACACACACACACACATTGAGCTGCTGCTGCCTCTTAGATTAATGATCAGGTGTGAGTTTCACTCTATGAGGCCATTTATCACGTGCACATGTAGGTCAGTTCAGTGCGATTTAAACACACTTTGTATCACACACTCATCACATTTACACACACACACACGCACGCACACACGCACAATATATCTATATACCATCACATCACATCTACATACTCAGAAACCACATCTATACACATCATCACATCTACACATTCCTCACGTTTACACACACACACACACACACACACACATACACACACACACACAAATTGTTTACACACATTGAATTTACATTTTGTTTTATAGCTTTTGAAGGCCTACAACAGAACAGATGGATGGATGGATGGATGGATGGATGGATGGATGGATGGATGGAATAAAAGAGTTCTACACATGTTTAAAAATAAAATACAGATAGAGATGTGTGTGTGTGTGTGTGTTCCTTGAGTTGAACAGTTTAGTGACTGGGTTTGTGAGTCCTCAGTATAAAGAGGTAAACAGCATTAGCTGCACTTGTTCACTCAAGTCTCCTCGACATTCATTAGCTGTAATTGACAGCAGCTAAAACAACCTGCCTCTTTACTGATCACACACATGCACATACACACACACACACACACACACACACACACACACACACACACACACACTCTGGTCAGTGTGTTTGATGTGGTCAGTAAACGGTCGGTGTGTTTGGTGTGGTCAGTGAGCGGTCAGTGTGTTTGGGATGGTCAGTGTGTTTGGTGTGGTCAATGTGTTTGGTGTGGTCAGTGAGCGGTCAGTGTGTTTAGTGTGGTCTGTGTGTTTGGGATGGTCAGTGTGTTTGGTGGTCAGTGAGCGGTCAGTGTATTTGGGATGGTCAGTGTGTTTGGTGTGGTCAGTGAGCGGTCAGTGTGTTTAGTGTGGTCTGTGTGTTTGGGATGGCCAGTGTGTTTGGGATGGTCAGTGTGTTTGGTGGTCAGTGAGTGGTCAGTGTGTTTGGGATGGTCAGTGTGTTTGGTGGTCAGTGAGTGGTCAGTGTGTTTGGGATGGTCAGTGTGTTTGGGATGGTCAGTGTGTTTGGTGTGGTTAGTGAGCGGTCAGTGTGTTTAGTGTGGTCTGTGTGTTTGGGATGGTCGGTGTGTTTGGGATGGTCGGTGTGTGGTCAGAAATGAAGCCATGTCTTGTCCACTCTGCCTCTGGTAGTCATTTCCAAACCCTGATGTAGCAGATAACATTTCAAAGCTGTGCTCAGTCTGACCTTTACACTTCTCATCCATTCACTGTGTTCTGTGTCTGAATCCTGGACAAAGCACACAGAGCTCAGACTTCTGAGCTGATTAGAAGCCTCTGTACCGCCCTACACTAATACCCCCAAACATCCCTCCCACCCCTGATATCCCCACCACCCCAACACTCGGACCACGCACTGGGCTTCTCAGAGGGCCAAGGTCACCGTCCAGCATGACCTCGGCCAACTCCAGCCATGTTTGAACACATCCAAGCACAAAACATCACCAGCGCTAATCCATCAGATTAGCATACAGGACAGGACTGAGGAGGGCAGAGGGCTTCAGACCACTGAGTCCACGGTTGGCATGGAGATGGAGGTATTGTCCGAGCAGGAACACGCCAGCCTTTCTGTTCATGCCAAGGATGATCTGAGCTCTTCTCCCACTTAATCTTCATTCTCACAGCTTTCATCTTTCAGAGGTAAGAACTGATCGTCTTCTACCACACACAGACTGATCACAAAGGGTTGCTTCATTTTCCCCAACAGCAGCTCAGGTTTCCAGCCGTGTTCCAGAACACAGTGACGTGGAACATACAGAAGACCATATTAAAGTAGTTTCATGAGGAAAACGTGGTGAAGGAGCCATTTATTTATTTATCAGTAATTAAAGGAGTCGACGGTGCCAGTGCTTTATAACAGGTAAAACTGTAACATGAAGAAAAGGAGAACAGCAAGAGAACAACGCTTTATAGTGAGAGAAAAGCAGATCTTCTCACAGATGTTGCACAACATTCACTGTAACAACAAGTGGAGAAAACAACAAAGATAGAAAGAATATTCATGAAAATATGAAAAGAATGAGAGAAAGGATGGAAAAAGAAAGAACAAACAATGAATTAAGAAAAGAATTCTGAAGCAAGAAAGAAAGAAAGAAAGAAAGAAAGAAAGAAGGAAAGCAAGAAGGAAAGAAGGAAAGCAAGAAGGAAAGCAAGAAAGCAAGAAAAAAAGAAAGAAAGAAAATAGATTCTAATTGAACTAATGAACAGAAACAAACAACAAACAAAAGAAAAATCATCAAAGGAAGAATGAAAAAATAGATAGATAGATAGATAGATAGATAGATAGATAGATAGATAGATAGACAGACAGACAGACAGACAGACAGACAGACAGAGGTTAATAATAATAATATGGATGTATGTAAATGAATGAAGGACCACCAACAGCCGCTCATTTCCTGCCAGGCATGCAGTGTGTGTGTGTGTGTGTGTGTGTGTGCCTATGTGTGTAGGTGTAGGTGTAGGTGTTTGTGTCTGTGTGTGTGTCTGAGAGTGTGCGTGTGTGTGCGTGCGTGCGTGTTTGTGTGTGTGAGTAGGTGTTTGTGTCTGTGTGTGTCTGAGTGTGTGTGTGCGTGTGCATGTGTGTGTGTAGTGTCTCGCTCTGATGGTCCTGTGTGTTCTCATTCAGCAGTGAGGTCGTGTGTCAGGGGTGAGAGTTCACGCCGGAGGCTGCTCAGGGTTACAGTGGCCTCGGGCAGGTAGACTCCTAATTGGCCCATGGAGACTCTCAGTGCTTTTGGCAGACTGGATGAGGAGCAGACTGGAGCAGACTCGCTGTGAACGGGGGAGAAATATCACCGTCGGGTTAAACGTGGATCTGTACATTCCCTCATGTCTGAAGAGGAAAATGTGAAAGTGCTGGAGAGAAGGTGAGATGTTCAGAAGATGAGTTCAGGATTTATAAAAGTGTTTATACTGTACATGAGATCCTGAGTGAGGGACAATCCACTGTGTGGTGCAGTGCTTTAAAGAAGACGAGTTCCTGATCATGAGTTCCTGATTATGAGTTCCTGATCATGAGTTCCTAATCATGAGTTCCTGATCATGAGTTCCTGATCATGAGCCCAACTCAAATTTTTTTTTCATTCCTCTTTAGTCAGATGTGCACTGAACAGTGATGGATTTTGCTTTTTTATTCATCAAATGTTAAACATCCAAAAGAAGATTTTATTCCTGTTTTACTTACAGCAGAGAGAAACAGTCCATTCTGAACAGCATGCTACTGAGTGAAAGAAAGAAAGAAAGAAAGAAAGAAAGAAAGAAATTAAAGATATAAAATTTAATTGAGGAACGCTGAAGAAAGGAAGAAAAAAAGAAAGAAAGAAAGACAAAAAGTAAGAAAGAAAGAAAGAAAGAAAGAAAGAACATTTAATCAATGAATGTTGAGGAAAGAAAGAAAGAAAGAAAGAAAGAAAGAAAGAAAGAAATTAAAGAAATTAAAGATATCAAATTAAATTGAGGAACGCTGAAGAAAGGAAGAAAAAAAGAAAGAAAGAAAGAAAGAAAGAAAGAAAGAAAGAAAGAAAGAAAGAAAGAAAGAAAGAAAGAAAAAAAGAAAGAAAGAAAGAAAGAAAGAAAAAAATTAAAGAAATTAAAGATATCAAATTAAATTGAGGAACGCTGAAGAAAGGAAGAAAAATAGAAAGGAAGGAAGGAAGAAAGAAAGAAAGAAAGAAAGAAAGAAAGAAAGAAAGAAAGAAAGAAAGAAAGAAAGAAAGAAAGAAAGAAGGAAATTTAATTAAGAAACGCTGAGGAAAAAAAGAAAGAAAGAAAGAAAGAAAGAAAGAAAGAAAGAAAATGTAATTAAGAAACGCTGAGGAAAGAAAGAAAGAAAGAAAGAAAAAGAAGGAAAGAAGGAAAGAAAGAAAGAAAGAAAGAAAGCATTCTGCAGGTAATTTTAATATTTTTTAAATGTAACTTTATTTATATGTATAATGTAATTTTGTGACAAAATAATTCTGACACCCCCCCCATGCACACACACACACACACGCACACACACACACACACCCTTTAAAGCCTCTTTATCCATCCTTGCCAATTTGTTGACATAACTCCAGCGTTGGCTTGGCGGAGGCGTCACAGAGAGCTGCCTAATTTCATTAACAAGAGAAGAGCTGCAGCTGGAGAGAGGAGAGCAAACGACAAGAAAAAGGGAGGGAGCGATGTGGAGTGAGAGAGGGAGCACTCCATCCATTTTTATTCCTCTGAGTGAATAACAGGAATGTGTCAGTAGTGTGTGTGTGTGTGTGTGTGTGTGTGTGAGAAAGGCAGAACATGCAGCTGTATAGAGTAGCATCAGCTCTGAGAAAGATAGACACACAGAGAGAGAGAGAGAGAGAGAGAGAGAGAGAGAGAGAAAGTGATAAATACTGTGTGTGTGTGTGTGTGTGTGTGTGTGTGTGTGTGTGTGTGTGTGTGTGTGTGTATATATGTGTTTTCCACAGGAAAGAATTCAATCACGATTCCCAACGACATCCAGTTCACTCAATCACATTTTAAATTTAAGGAACAAAATGTTGAACCACATTAAATTTCAAATCTAAGACAGATGTTGAACTCGGTCAGATTTAAAATCTAAGACCAGATGTTCAACCCACTCAGTTTTCAAATCTAAGGCAAAATAATAAACTCCATCACATTTTAAATCAAAATCCAGATGTTCAACTCTGTAAGATTTCAAATCTAAGGCAAAATAATAAACTCCATCAAATTTTAAATCAAAATCCAGATGTTCAACTCTGTAAGATTTCAAATCAAAGGAAAAATGTTGAACTCCATCAAATTTCAAATCTAAAATCAGGTTCTTGAACTCGATCAGATTTGAAATCTAAAACCAGATGTTCAACTTTGTTAAATTTTCCAACAAAATGAAAACTTCAAATCCATGTTTAAAGTCTAAAACCAGATGCTGAATTTTGACAAATCTGAAATCAAAAACCAGATGTTCAACGCCACCATATTTAAAATCTAAACCAGATGATACATTTTGCCAAATTTCAAATATTAAAAAACTCCTTCATATTTTCGGGTTTATTAAATTTCAAATTTAAGGGCAGACGGTTTTAGCCACAAGGATTTACACATGTGCTGATCCACAGGACAGATTTCTCCAGCAGGTAGTAATTGGTCTGAAGTGTCTCCTTAATAGAAAAGAGATAAAATCCATTTCCTTTGATGTTATTTACAGCACCGAGTCAGTGGTTAGTAATTTGTACCTATTGAGACAGTGTTAGTGGCAGTGGATTGGCCTGTTTGCTCAGGGTGAGTCCAGGCACCCGGAGAGCACATTATCCATCTATTAAAGCCTAGTAATTATTTACCTTCCTTCTTTAAAAAAAAAGGGCAACGTCAGCCAGATAAAGAAGAGCCTCTCGCCTCACAAGTGCTGTTTAATTTGAGGCAGGAGAGAGACTCAGGCCTGAGTGACTACAGTTGCTCGGTATTGGCAGAGTAAACATTCCTGAGCGTAAGATCACACACACTCACAGTCTGCTAACCCTCCCACACACACACACAAACACACACACACACACAAACACTCACACACCCACATTCTCGTCCCCGGGTTGCACAGGGCAAGTCCTGGTCTACCAAAGGCCAAACAGTCAGTGTGGACAATAAGGACAATGCCCATCAAACAGTGACTGTCAAAGGCCACAGGGTGCTTACCATCTCGTCCCAAGACTGCCTTCGGCTTTTCAGACAATATTTGAGCAGATTCGTGGGCGTGCTGGACGAAATAGGGGTGACCTCAGGGGGCAGGAAGGGCAAGAAAAATGACCTAACAAGTGACAGGCAGGTGAGCAAACAGTTACAGGAAATGATGTTTAACTCGTGCACACGCCCAGCGTCAGGACAACAGACGCCTGAGCCTGAGGTCTTCTTTTGTTTAATCTATGGATGGATTGTCAGAATCAAACACTCACTGGGAGGAAACTGTACAAAGGGAAACAATGATAAAGGAACCTGGAGTTGTTGCTGCTTAAAAAATGTCATTGAAAGTCAATCTTTTATGTTGTTGCAGATTTGTACAGTTTTATATTAAAATACAACAAACATACACAAGGAAATTCTCAGCAGGAGGTAACTCAAAGGTTAAGGCATTTGTCACAATTTCAAATTCCATCACCACCGAGCTGCCACTGCGGTAATTATCAAGGGCCCGGCAGTGGCAGCTCGGTGCTGCTGGGAATTGAACTTGTGACCTTCTGGCCTCGCTATGTTTGGGATGTACTGGAATTACTCTGGTCAGAGGATTTGCTAAATGCCTTAAATGTAAATGTGGAGCAGGAGAACTTTGTCCAACCGGAAGACATAAAAACAAAGGGCCGAATTTTTGTAGCAACCGTGTGACAATTAGTTTTTTTTACAAACTTGTAACTGCGCAGTTTAGGGTTAAGGGGCTTGTTCAAGGGGCCAGAAAACAATCAGTCCAACATCTTAACCACTGAGCTAGCAGGTACCATGGCCCTGTATTAAAACCAAATCTTGGACAAATGTCAAATCATGTTAAATCATTACAAAGCTCTTAGGAACAATCGATTTCTATTAAAGCCATCAAGGCCCTCGAAACTGACTAAACAGTAACAAAGAGGTTATTTTTTTAAACACCTCAAAAATATTTCAAAATTTCAAACTGCGGCACTAATTACAAAACGAAAAATTCAATACTTTTACAACAAACCGAACATCCCCTCAGAAAATACAGATTTTTACCACAGCTGGAGATTTTAAAGTGTAAGTTTGCTATAGTTTAACATCTTTTTAAAAAGATTTGATGTTCATCGCGTGCTAGCTAACAAATTTGCTAGATGTTTATACAAACGCTGATTAATGCAGGAGTTTCTATCCTTTATTCCGCGCACGATGCGTCCAGCACGTATTCGAGTTTTTGTTCCGTCATAAAAAAGCTTTTGTATTGTTCTGCAGAAACCTTCAAATCCCACTGGTGACTGTTTACTTCTACAGCTACAGTATTTCATCCCGTTTCTTTTTACGTGTCTGTGTAGTGGATATCGAAAAGCCCGGCACAACACTATGCAAAAGCTGTGCGCTTGTTTGGGAAAGGGCTTTAGCGTCTGCTTAGATACCATTCTTGCCAGTTGAGTAATGTCACCAGACTCTGTTTGGTGCAGCCACACTATCCCACTTACTGACTGAATGCAGCCCTTGGAGTCGCTCATGCCGGAACAAGTGGTGGGACCCTAGAGGAACTACTCTGCAGAGAGGGATCAACAAGCCCGTGGATACACTTTCATCCTGGCAATGGATTCCTTGGGCTTCTCCGCCTTGCTCCCAAACGGCCGTGTTTACTTAAAGGATAAGGAAAGCCGAAGGGGACCTCACCTGCTGGCCCCCAAGGTTGCTATGAATACCCTAGTAATCCCCCTAAGTCCATGCAAACTCACCCAGCCTGGAGTTGCCAGGGCCAAAAAAAGAGAAGAGCTCTGTTGCAGATCTGTCTTCCATGGCAACAAGCCTTATCTTTGTCATCCACTGTTTCAAAGCCACTGTGTTTACCTCCCCTTGCTGGAGCAAAGCCGGCGTGTTAAATTAAACCTCCCTAACAGTAAAGGCTTTGGCGTTCCTTTATGGGGCGACATAAAACAGACGTGTTTTGTCTCGCGCGAAAAAAAAACGGCCGTGCTCCGAGGGATTAGCGAGACGAAATATAGATTTGCCATCGGGAATCCATTAAATCGCCTCGTTACGCCAACAAAGGGCCTAATTCATTTATGGCATTCCAGTCCATGAGACGGTGAGGTCATCTTATTGATTTTTCCCACTTTACCCATTCAGATGAAGGAAAGAAAGGAGCTCCTGGTCCCGTCAGGATTACATGAGCAAGAGACATGAGAAAGTACCCCATCCACAGGGCGACCATTCAACTTTTTTTCCCCTTACGTATTTCTCCAAGTGGGGGCTAATATCAGCGCTAAACGGTTATAGTAATTTATGGTGTATGTCGGGTTGCAGAACAAGGGGATGGGGGAGGAAAAAAAAGAGAGAGAGAGAGAGAGATAACTGACCTTTTGTAATTCAGCCAAAATCCCCATGGGCCTAATTCAGCAGAGGCAATTGGACCCCACAGCAGCAATGGGAAGATGCCTCAAACATAATGCACACAATAGACAATTGTGCTACGTTTTTCTCTGTCCTTTTTTCGAGCATCCAGCCCAGGGGACAGTAAAGTTAAGGGAGAATGAAGCCTGTTGCTTTCTCAGGCAAGACAACAGCGCAGAGACAGTGGAGAAAAAGTGCCGATTCAGCCATCAAGAGAGGCACTGATGAAATGTCATTAGTCAAGGAATTAAACCGGGACGTGATGGTACAGGAAACGCGAAAGAAAATTTTCTTGAAAATCTAAAAAAATGTCCATCTGAAAAAAATCATTTTTTTTTTTACTCAAGCTAAGTATCTGGCAGATTATATACACTGCAGAGATAAAACAATTTCTTCAACCTGCCCTTCAACAGACGGTTTCCCTTTTTAGACTGAAGGGTCTAAATAGAATCTAAGTCCCTTGATTGGTCAAACAATTCAAAAGCACTGGCTTATTTTTTTAATGTGCAGTACCTAAATACATGTCTGAGGATACTTTTTTAAATCTATCTATCTATCTATCTATCTATCTATCTATCTATCTATCTATCTATCTATCTATCTGGCCATCTATCTATCTATCTATCTATCTATCTATCTATCTATCTATCTATCTATCTATCTATCTGGCCATCTATCTATAGTACCTAAAAACATGTCTGAGGATACTTTTTTAAATCTATCTATCTATCTATCTATTTATCTATCTATCTATCTATCTATCTATCTATCTATCTGGCCATCTATCTATCTATCTATCTATCTATCTATCTATCTATCTATCTATCTATCTATCTATCTGTCTGTCTGTCTGTCAAGCTATCTATCTATCTATCTATCTATCTATCTATCTATCTATCTATCTATCTATCTGCCTGTCTGTCTGTCTGTCTGTCTGTCTAGCCATCTATCTATCTATCTATCTATCTATCTATCTATCTATCTATCTATCTATCTATCTATCTAATTGTCTAATTGTCTGTCTGTCTGTCTGTCTGTCTGTCTGTCTGTCTGTCAAAAAGCAAGTGGTTAAGACATTGGCTATTTTCGAAACAGAATGTTGTGAGTTTAATTCCTAAAACAACCAAACTGCCCCTGCTGGGCCCTCAAGCAAGGCCCTTAACCCTTAAATGCTCATTAATATAAATAATATACTTGTATAATTACAAGTAACTCTGTGAGCGAGTGAGTCAAATCCTCGAAATGTAATTTTCCCAGCATGGTTTTTGTTGTGGTGCTGAGAAACCAGTTTAGTTCAATTCAATTTTATTTGTAGAGCACTTTTAACAATGTGCATTGTCTTAAAGCAGTTTTACATTATTAAATACTTTAAGGTTTTGCTGTCAAAACAGTTCTGACCATTCCAGAATCAACAGCATGAACTTCTTCTGCAGTTGAAGCTACAGGAGCTCGTCTGTTGGATCGGACCACAGGGACCAGCCTTTGCTCCCCACGTGCATCAATGAGCCTCAACTGCCCACGACCCTGTCGCCGGTTCACCACTGTTTATTCCTTGGAGCACTTTTAAAAGATACTGACCACTGCAGACCAGAAACATCCCTCAAGAGCTGCAGTATTGGAGATGCTCTGACCCAGTCGTCTAGACGTCACGATTTGTCAATTTTTCCTGCTTTTAACAATTTTCAGGACAAAATGTTTATTTGCTGCCTAATAAATAAATCCACACACTAACAAGTGCCATGATGAAGAGATAATCATAGATTCATAAATGTTATCATGTCATGCCGGTGTATGGTGTACCGAATTAAATACAGTATCTGCTACAATACCGTAAAGAAGATTGACTATATTGAAATAATTCCCAAATCCTTGCACTGTTACTTTCCAGAACATCAGCTATTCACACAAACCCCGCAGTGTGGCTGAAATTTCAGCGTAAAGTCTGAAATGAACTAAATAAGAATAAAGCCGGGCCGCAGTTAACAAGTCAATCCCAGCACTCTGCATTTGATCCTATCTTTGTGGGTGGCGTATATAAAACCCTGATCCCTGCCCTCACAAGGCCCTTTATCAACCTGCGCCTGCATGGGCTGGAGACGTAGCAAAGCCCGAGGGGGAAGACCCGCTGCCAAAGACAAGCCTGCAAACAAATGGTAACATGACCAAAACTGCCTGAGCACTCTCAAATTTATTTCTTTTTTCCCAAGCTTAATTCACCGGCCGACTCCCGGACTCACTGTGCCCACCCTCAATGCAACCCCCTGGATATATAGATATATGAAAAAAAGAAAGAAAGAAAGAGGTGGGAGGGAATGCGAAAGAAAGAGTTCGAAAAAGAACAAGTCCGTCCTTTTGGCCGAGGAAGAAATAAAGCTTTGTGAGCGTCGGCAGCGGTGGCACATTTGACAGGTCTTTACCAGTCTTCGGCTCTTTTGTGTCGCCCGTATAATAGAGCAAAACACAAACTGAGCCAGTGCAGCGCTGTGGCCCGGGCTATTAGTCAACGTGACGGCCTTTGGAGATGCTAATGGCTATATAGTGTGTCCTCCCCCTCCTCACAAGCCAGTTATCTGATAGCACAAAGGCATTCTGCTGGAGGTTGACTTCTCTTTCTCTGCTCTATTGAGAGCGTACAGAGTCATTAGGTTAAGGTCTTTTTCTCGAAAGAAAAAAAAAAGACTTAAATTCCTCACTTTTACTCCCAAAATGGGAATATATTAGCGCTCCTTCTTTCTCTGGAGGAGCACAAGCAGCCAATCAAGGCCGGCTGAAGCATATATATATATACAGGATTTATGAATGTATATGTATATGTATGTACTCGAGCCCACAGGTGCTACGAATACAAAGTCAGAAAGACCAGAATGGAGGAAACAGAAATCCCCCGGTCGCGTCCCACCCCCTTCGATTCCCTCTGCCCCCCTCCGGCGGTGTTGCGATGCCAGGAACAATCAAACCCTTGTGAAACGCGAGAGGATGCCCAGGAGTTAAAGACCTCTCAGCCCCCTGTTTTATTCAGCAACTCCACACTTACACACATTGCGGTCTCATATTCACAGCTTCATTAGCTGCGGGACATGTACCTCACTAACACGGACGTCTGCTCGCTCTCTCACACACACACACACACACACACACACACACACACACACACACACACACACACACACACACACAGAATTCCTTTAAATAGCTATGCAAGATTCCCGTCAGGAAAACATCCAGTTTTACGATTTTTTAAAACTATATTCAACAAAAAAGTCATCATGTTGGTGAGGTGAGAAGGCCTGGGGGTACAGTCAGTGTTCACATTGGAGCACTGTTGCAGGAGATCTTCCACATGTATGAAACCCATGTAAAGCAGATCTTCATGGAGCACCGTCATGCTGGAACAGGTTTGGGTCTCGTAGGTCTCCTACTTCTGACTATATAGTGTTGTTAGTGGGCAGCATGTTGGGGCATTGATCTTTATAGCAGTAAATAATATGCTGCATATAGTATGAATATGATTTCTAAGAAGTGTTTATAACCGATGGATGGATGGATGGATGGATGGATGGATGGATGGATGGATGGATGGATGGATGGATGGATGGATGGATGGATGGATAGATAGATAGTGGTGAGGGAAAAAACTCCCTGAGATAGTATGAGGAAGAAACCCTGAGAGGAACCAGTGTATAAACAGGAACCCATCCTCATCTGGGTGACAATGTTTAACAAATATAATTACAGAATTACTTAAGAAAATCACAATCAACTAAA
>MU551667.1:361370-397290 GCA_024362625.1 Silurus asotus
CATTTTACCTCAGGGAAAAAAGAAAAAAAAAAGGATTTTAGTTTTTTTCTTTCAATTTTTTTTTAATTTCCATTAGTCAATTCCAAAAGCATTGAATTAACACCCATTTTATTTCACCTTCGACACCAATTTAATAAATAAACCGATGGCATTTGACATGCAAACATTACAATCTACAACAGAGGAGAGAAACAGAGTCAGCGTGGCAGAACATTCCGGATGCGAGTCCCTCTCTCTCTTTCTCTCTGTGTGTGTGTTTCCAAACTTCTACATATACAAAGTGTATATTTACCTGTTGATACATCTGAGAAATAAAGAACAGTCCTGCATGTTAGCCGGAGAGCATCAACGCTGGGGATGAGTGAAGTAAAAAAGTGCAATAAGGGAAATAAAACCAGGCGAATGAAGCTGCAGATTAAGTGCATCGAGAGTTCGGGGTAGAAAATAAGAACTTGAAGAGGAACACAATCGGAACACAACGTCGTGTTCTTGTGTTTAAATGCCTTTAGGGACGTTCCGTACGGTGACCAGTGACTCGGTGCTGCTTCAGCAGAGGAGAGAAAACCTGGGCAAAAAAGTGCGCCAAATTCACGAGAGGAAATTTGGGACACTGCAGCGGGGAGACGTAAAGCATGAGGACGAGAAAAAGAATCAACACTGCAAATAAAGACAATAAGGAGACGAGAAGATGAAGAGGGTAAGAGGTTCTGGAGATGAGTGACCAGACAACACAATAGCAAGCTGTGTGTGTGTGTGTGTGTGTGTGTAAGAGAGACATATGACTGACTGCAAATATTTCTTTATGTATGTTTATATTTATATAAACATACATAAACATACATTTATATGTGTGTGTGTGTGTGTGTGTGTACACAAATGTGTGTGTGTGTGTGTGTGTGTGTACAACTGTATGTCTACTTATGTAATTTTGTGTCAGTGTGTGTGTTCTTGAACGTCTGCCAGTATGTATGTTGGTGTGTGTGTGTGTGTGTGTGTGTGTGTGTATATACATTTGCTTAGCTGTGTGTACAACTGTATGTAGGCCAACGTCTGTGTGTGTGTGTGTGTGTAAAACTGTACTTCTGTCTATGTACATGTAATTTTATACCAGGGTGTGAGTGCATCAAGACGTGTATTTTCAACGTCTGCCATCATGTGTGTGTGTGTGTGTGTGTGTGTGTGTACATTTGCTTAGCTACCTGTGTGTACAATTGTCTGACAAGTGTGTGTGTTTGCCCAGTTATCTGTGTGTACAACTGTATGTGTGTGCGTGTGGAATTATTATTTTTTTTTACAACTGTGTACATTTGTGCATCTGTCTATTTGTACATGTCCTGCTTCTCTCTCACCATCGTGTGTGTGTGTGTGTGTGTGTGTGTGTGTGTGTGTATAATACATGCTCAGATCAGATGCTGATGGAGGGGACTAAGGACGAAAGAGAAGAAAATTCGGCCAGCTCTCACACACGTGTGTGTGTGTGTGTGTGTGTGTAAAAGCAGTAGGATAGCAGCAGGATCAGTGCGTCTTCTGGGATTGGTGTTCGTCTCTGTGAAGGCTGTGATGCAGGTTCTGTAACAGACAGATGGAGATCAGTGTGATCAGTGTTTCAGGTGTAACATTCTTGTGTTGCAAAGGTGTGTGTGTGTGTGTGTGTGTGTGTGTGTGTGCGTGTGTCAGATAAATCATGTACCTGCTGCGCTACTTCTCCTTGTGAAGAGCTTCTATGAAGGCTTCAAGTTTCTCCTGGATTTCACGCACTTTTTCTGCAAAACAGAATCAAATACTCATTACGCACACACACAGCCAGAAGTATTGGGACACCAGACTTTTCCAGCCATATGTGGTTCATCCTCATACAGTTACCGCAGAGCCTCGCACAAGGAACGTCTTGCTTTCTTATGGGTGCCATTATTTAGGTTTTTGCAGCTTTTTGACTGCTTTGTTTCAAGACAGTAATAAAAAAAAGACTAAAAAATGTGATGATTTTTGGATCCAAAAAAAACCCCCAAAGAATGATTACAAATTGCATCAAATTGCACATGTAGCACGTGTGTGTAACGTGATACGACGGAGCGAGGCTCGTGCAGCCGCTTTATAACAGTTAAGGTCCCGGGGTTCCCCATTTTTTTTTTGGGCTGAAAGGTGAGGGATGAAAGACCTGGGACAGCCTTTGTGGAAGCTCCGACACCTCTGTGGTCTGAAACCCGACTCTCTGAACCCTCATGGGTGCCGTGTCGCACGTGTGCAAAGGGGAAAAAAAAAATAAAAGCAAGCAGATGAAAGAGGGAGACGGGGGAGATTAGGGAGGGTAATGAGGGCATTAAGGGCCAAGAGAAGGGGACATGGTGGTGTGACAGGTGCAAAGACGAAACGTGAGCGGTATCGAGATCGCCCCCTGAGAAATGGCGGGAACGCGACATTCCGGACAAAAACCTGAGGAAAAATTGTTTTAGACGTAAAAAAATTCAGCAGGGCGGAGTTACAGTTTTAAATCTGATTGATCAGAGGGAGTGTATATACATACATATATACAATTTTATAAAAAAAAATAAAAAAAATTACATATCCAAATGTGTGTATCTTGTATTAGAGCAGTTAAAATGTGGGGCTTTGAGTCCAATTCTCTCACACTGACCACCGGATGTTCAACATAACACCTCATGGTAAAGACTCTCTGAGAATTAAAGAGTTAGAATTGTTGCTCTCTACAAAGATGCCGAGGCTGTAAGAAGAGGAGAAGAGGAAGGCCAAGGAGGAGGTTTATGGATGTGGTGAGAGAAGACATGCAGGCAGTTGGTTTAAAAGAGGCAGATGTAGAGGACAGGGTAGTGGGGAGATCTTATGCTCAGGTATCCACAAACCTTTGCCATATAAAGTATCTGAATTCTTTATTTTTTGGCCTGTGGTCAATTCGAGACACGATAAAAATGTCCAATAACGCAGCTCGGCCACCGCGGCGTCCCCCGGCTGAGGCACGTCCTGCTTTTGTAATAGGCGCCATTACTTTAGTTTTGCTGAAATATTCTTCTCGGTGTTCTTTCAAGGTGTTCCCATTCGTTCCAAAAGTGTTTGAGCTCTATAGTGGGAGATCTTCCACTCCAACCCACGTGAAATATATCTTCATGGAGCTGTACAGTTTCTATAGTAACAGGTTGCGTAATCCATTATAGGGTCTATAGACATTTATTAGGAATGGAGTCTCCAAATTGTGGTATAAAGAGAATAAAAACAACACCAGGTGACCGAACGTATGGTTTAGGAACAAGTTTACACATTGATTTGTGTTTAACTGACTGAAGAAACGTCCTAATCCTCAGCACACACACACACACACACACACACACACACACACACACACACACACACACACACAATCAGCACGTTTTAGTTTGATAGAAACCAAACTGAAAGGCAACAGACACATTTGTGTGTGTGTGTGTGTGTTTGTGTGTGTGTGAGAAACAGCCATTTTTTTTCTTCTTCACCATCTGTTTGTCCCGAGTGAAAGATGCAGGATGTGTGGAAGGTGAAGCGAACGCTCGGACGGGAGCAGAGCAGGATCTACACTCCATTTACGCTTCTGTTTACCTAAAAGATGAGCTGATGAGCTGCTGGACACCATCCATTCATGAGCCTCATCTCTTTATCTGCTCATGAATATTCCCATAATCCTCTGGCCTGGATCCCAGAAGAACACCCTCCCCTCCCATACTAACCCCTTTTTTTTTTTTTTTTTTTTTTTTTTTTTCGGGGTTCTTTTTCAATTCTTTTTTTTTTTTTTAAAAAAAAGGGCTCCTTTAAAAAAAAGAGGCTCTCGCCTGATCTCCACATGAAATGATATCTCTTTCAGACGAGCTCGGGGCCCCGGGGGCCCAGAGAGCCTGCAGTTTACCTGTAACTCTACTGAGAAACTGTGTGGCTGAAGAGAGCAAACCAACAGCACAGTAATGAAGGAGAGCGAGAGAGAGAGGAAGAAGGGAAAGGAAAGAAGGGAGAAAAATGAAGGAAGAGAGGAAGGTAGAAAAGAAAGAAAGGAAAGCAAGGGAGAAAAAAAAACAAGAAAGCAAACAAGAAAAGCAAGGGAGAAAAAAAAGGGGGGACTGAAAAAAGAGAAAACAAGAAAGTGAAGAAAAAGAAAAAAAAAGAAAAAGGCAGAAAGAAAGAAAGAAAGAAAGAACGAAGGAAAAAAAGAAAGAAAGAAAGAAAAAACTAAGAAAAAACAAGAAAGCAAAGAAAGAAAGAAATAGGGAAGAAATAAAAAAGAAAGAACGAAAGAAGACAGAAAGAGGATAGAAGGACTGGGAAGGAGGGATATAGCCCAGGTGTGGGATGAGTCAATGAAGGCAGTGGTGAAATGAAGTGAAAGAAACTCAATCGCTCTATTACAGTTTCATTCCAGTAACCAGGACAGCCAACAGGGAAGAAAGAAGAGTAGAAAAAAGAAAGGATGAAAAAAGTGCAGCATGAGGATCGGGTGAAATCTCCTACAGGGAGGACGAGAGAAAAAAAACCCGCCGGAAAACTCCAAAAAATACAGATCAAAAAAACAGCTCGAGATGACAACAGCATCATCAGCAGGAGCAGAGGGAGGGAGGGACGGAGGGATGGAGGGAGGGATAAAAGCTTGGAGTGGGCGACACGATGATGGAACATAAACCAACATGTGGACAGAACAACACTGTACCAGTGACAGCGCTACAAATCAACACACAGACTCTATGTGTAAAACAGATGCTGATGAGGCGCTGCAGGAGACCAGGCCACAGCTGCAGGTCAATAGGAGGAGAAGAAAAAACAAAAAAAAAAGGGAAAGAAAAGACAAATGAAGAGATTTTTCTGCTGTTTATAAAAACATACCTATAAGAAAAATGTAAGAAAAAAAAAAGAAATCAAATAAAATCACTAATTTAACACTGGGAAAAAAAGAAAAAGAAAAAAAATAAGTAAAAAATTATTTACAAATAAAGTTTTTTAAAAGTAATTATATAAACTCTAAAAATAAAATATCCCATACAACCCCATACCCCACAACACCCGACACACAACCCTGCATCACACAAACCCGATACCCCCATAACCACCAATACACAACCCTTTTTTAATGGATTCATCACATGGGTGAATCTTACCATCACTAATACTTGATGGTCAGGTGTCCACAAACTTTTGGCAAACGCAGTGAAGCTTGAGAAGGTTTTCTCTTTACGGTTTATGCTTGAGGTCAGTCTGCGCTGTAAATAAAACTGGTACGAGGTCCGTGTCTGAACGCATCGAGAGAAGCATCCGGTTTTATACCGTCTTGTTTTTTTTTCCTACAGATTTATACTGTATTGTAAATTTAGTGCGTTTCATCCGGAAGCCCTGAACCCCCCGGAAACGCAGCACGCCGGAGATATTACATGCGTATCCCGTTTCTGATCCGCGTCCAACCTTTCGGCCTGCTCCGTCTCGCTCCTCGTGCTCTCTGCGTCCGTGATGGGAAAAGCATGTGTCTCGATTTTTGCCGGTTCGACAGCAGTCAGAGTTTCAGCTGGAGGAGAAAAAAAAAAACCCTTCTGGCTCAAGTTCTCCGTCTCTCTCTCACACGTCTTCGTCACGTCCACCCCCCCCCCTCCTATGTCTCTCTCACGACTCTCCGAGGCACAGCTTATAAATCTCAGCCATGCGTGTAAATCTCTCAGCGTCCATCTGCTCCATAAAGCAGAAGAACTCGGAGAGGATCTAAGTCCATCTCTGTCCTGAATCATCTCTTTTCTCTCTGTGTGTTTGCTTGGAAACGCCAGGAAATGAAGCCCAAACCCGAAAGGCTTTTCAGATCTCTTTTTTCGAGATGTTTGGACGCCGCTGCTTCTCCCAGAGAGCCGTTCACACTTTCCTTCAACACTACATCATTTACCTGTCACGTGTCCTGCGAGGCGGTAATATCGAAAACATACACTTCCTGTTCAGAGGGAGATCAGTCACGTCCGCACATTTGTTTATTTAGTTATCTTTTGTATTTTTAGCATATTCTTTTTTCGTCTAAATAAACCGTATATCTTAGACAAAAATAAATAAAATACAGCAGGGCGGAGCTACAGTCCGGAATCTGATTGGTCAGAGGGTGTTTGTGGAAGTTTGTGGACACCTCACCATATGGTTGGTATGTGCATCTTTTTGAAAGACATCCCAGTCCTCATTTGCTGGTCTAATGAGCTCCACTCTTCTGGGAAGATGTTCCACTAGATTTTGATGAGATTTGTGAGATTCATTCAGCCACAAGGGTGTTGATAACGTTAGGAAGTGATGTAGGTGAGAAGGTGAGGAGGCCTGGGGTGCAGTCAGCGTTTACTTTCATCATGTTTAACATTGTTGGAGCTTTATAGCAGGAGATCATCGTTGAAAAGCATCTGAAGACGTCCTATACAAATGTGTGGGGAGGTGGTCATGGTCATGAATTCAAATCCCAACCACCGGCAATTTTGGGCCCCTGAGCAAGGCCCTTCACCCTACAGCTGCTCAAGTGAATGAACGAGATAAAAAGTGACGATTAGTAAAACAAAGAGCAGATCAATGCAGTATAAAACTGGGATTTGAAGCTGCTCTGCCGCCACCACCTTCTGACCAATCAGCATTTGGACAGCGCTCAAGTTTAGTTTGTGTATAAATTTAAATGTGGAATTCAGCAGAGCAGCACAGGTTGTTGCTGGGATCCTCTTCCACTCCCATAGGGTTCAGGTCTAGAGACATACTTGGCTACTTCATTACCTTCACCTTCCTCAGCAAGGCATTAGTCATCTTGGTGGTGTTTTTTGGTCGTTATTATGTTAGAAAAAAGCTCTTCTGCCAGGTTCTGAAGAAAGAGCATCATGTTCTGCTTTGGAATGTAGAAGTACCTGCTGGAATCCATGTTTCCCACAATGAACCGCAGCCCCTCAGTACCAGCAGCACTCATGCAGCCCCAGACCGTGATGTTACCACCACCATGCTTGACTGTAGGCAAGACTTGGTTCTCCTCACCAGGGTGTCATCACACATGCTGGACACCATCTAAACCAAACAATTTTATCTTCATCCCATCAGAACACAGGACATGGTTTCAGTAATTCTGCTCTTTAACAGGTCGTCTTCAGCAAACTGTGTTGGTTTTCTTGTGAACAGCTTCAGAAGAAGCTTCTGGGACGACGGCCTGCAAACCAACTTGTTGCAGTGTGTGTGTGTGTACGGTCTGAACACTGACACGTGGACCTTCAACCTCTAAAGCAGTGCTGCAGCACTCATGGATCTGTTTTATGAAGCAGCTTCTGCACCTGACGCACAGCACGAGGACTCGACTTCTTTGATGGACCCTTGTGAGGTCTGTTCCGAGTGGAACCCGTCTCGGAAAACCTCTTTATGACCCTGAAGACTACTGTAACTCAGTTTCAGGGTGATACTGATCTTCTTACAGCCTCGGCATCTTTGCGGAGAGCAACAGTTGTAATTCTCGAATCCTTAGAGTTCTTTATCACGAGGTCCATGTTGAACATCCAGTGGTCTGTGTGAGAGAATTGGACTCAAAGCACCCAATTTGTAACTGCTCTAATACAAGATACACACATTTATCTTGTTCTATTAAGCAGGCAAAAACATGAACATGATGAAATGTGAGGGCTGCACTTTATATATCAGATACTGTATATAGATAAATGTTTAAAAAGATTGGGGCGGTCAACGCCGGGTCAGCACACACACACACACACACACACACACACACACACACACACACAGAGAGTTCACACTCTCTTATCCAGTCTCCACACCGCGCTCTGATAAGCCACGTACGGTCGGGTCGCGCCGCAGCCTCTGATTGGACGAAGGGCGAAAAGAGAATAAGAAATTCTTGGAAACCCCGAGGAGGTGCGTGTCGAGTCAAAGCGTGAAAGCGCAAACACACTTAAACCTTGAGTACACATGGAGCCGAGGTGGCGCACACACTCCGCGCAGGAAGTGCACCAGACAAAAGGAGAAGAAGGCAACCTTTTCTTCTGTCACACTTTCATACACAAAGGAGGAGAGAAGGTTCAGGCAGCGGCACGTCTCGAAGAAAAAAAGAAAAAAAAAACAGAGGCGGAATATCGAGTGCTGATGGTAATTTCCCAGTAGCACATTATCTAATCAACAGATCAAATCATTCTGATTGGTCAAAATGTTCCTCCTGTACAACATAATATATATATAGGATATGAACAAAAGTATTGGAACGCAGACTTTTCCACCTGCACGTGGTTCTTCTGCAAACTTTCACCACAAACATGGAGGCGCACCGGACGTCTCCTCCTTTTTCTTCTCGTCACTCCTTCTCCACTCCCCTTCTTCTGATCTCTTTTCTTCCCCTTCGTCTTCTCCGTCTTGTCCTTTTTCTGATCTCTATTCTTCACTTAAACTAAGAGACCCAATGCCCCTGTGCACAAAACCAGCTCCATGAAGATCTGCTCTCCATGTGATGGATCTGTGTGAAAGATCACCAACCCTATTGAAAATCACCTGACTTTACTAACACCCTTGTGCCTAAATGAGCACAAATCTCCAGAAAATCTAGTGGAACATCTTCCCTGATGAATATAGCAGTAAGTGGAGAGACGAAATGTGGAATGGGATGTTCAAAAAAACATTCAAATCTCATGCCCGGGTGTCCACAAACTTTTGGAAAGAACTTTCATGACAGAAATAAATCAGTTAAAGGGAAAAAAAAATGAAGGTTCATCAGGAGGATTATTTCAAAACGAAGCTCCTCCTGACATGCCTGAGGTCAAATATCACCAGCACAGGCTCGGTGCCATGCAGCTGCCCTGGCACACGCCACACACACACACACACACACACACACACACACACAGCTCATCTATCCACCCACCCACATCGAGCTGCAAAAGTAGCAAGCCTGAACGTGGCCCAGCTTGCATGACTAAACTAATGTATTCGGTTCTCACACTCACACACACACACACACACACACACACACACACACACACACACTTTCCCCCCCGGTATTAAAACAGGAGCAGCTCTTTACCTGCCTGGCTGCGAGTGAGGGCAAATCTCTCTTAACACCAGACTCAGCCTCAGGGGGTGGATTTTTCTCTTTGTTAAAGGAAGTACCCTGTTCTACCGCCTCCCCCCTCCCACTCCCCCCTCATCCAGGTGAGTATGAGGTCATGCGCTCAGCTCTCTGCACCTGTGACTCCTGTGGCAGGCTCGGGGCCCCCGGTGTCTCGCTGTGAGCCGGGATCGACCCCGCTGGCCCTGCCTCGGGGCGTCTGCTCCATAAATCTCGCGCTCGCTGACTGACTCGGCGGCGTTTCTCGCGAACTTCGACAGAGCCGAGGGGAGTAAAAGGGCGTGTTCCGACACATCGCAGGTGATTCAAGGGCTCTCGGTTCTGACGTGGACGGAAGAACAAAACGGAGAGAAAAACGATGCTACTAGTCATTTAGCAAAATCCATTTATCCTAATGTATAAACTATAGAATATAAATCAGGGGTGAAACGGCGCAAGGTTTTCGGGTTAAATTCGAGATCGCGCCACTTCCAGCCATCGCCAACGAAAATTTTATAAACGTGAAAAACACTTAAACACACGTGTGTGCACACACCCATATTTTCCAAATAGGGTCTAAAAAATGCAAAATAGTTAAAATTTGCAACTTATTCTCATTTTATTTTACAAATTTAATTTAATAATCATTTTAATCATTATTAATAATAAAAAAGTGCATTAATTTAATCGATTTTATTTATATATATTAAATTTTTTATCAAATATTATTTTATATATTATTTAAATAAGCAGCCATTTTATTTAAAATAACAGTTGATGTTCAAAAATATTAATAATAATAAACAAAAAATAATTTGTTTTAAATTTTTTCCCTTAAACAGTACTGAAGTTGACCGTGAATTGTGTGTACCGTTACCCCCCTGATATAAATGCATGTGGTGGAGGGCTCGCCGAAAATCTCATGCATATGGATACGTCAAAATAAACTCTGAACTGAACTGGATCTGACTTCCTGATCACTTCAAATCTTCCTCGTTCTGCCAATTTTTCCCCGAGCTCACATCAAAACCAAGGCTTCCGAGGTGCGAGCGCTGAAGCACGACTGTTGGCCGGAGCCACCGAGTAACGAGGCAGACTTTTGAAGCTTGGGAAAAAATTTATAAATAAGTCGTGCGCGCGAAAGAAGCTCGTCTTAATGACGTGAGAGACGCTGGAGGTCGGAAACGTGTACAGACTCCATGGTAAGTTCGTCACACTTTTTGAACGTTTGCTCCGGAGTTCACTGAAGGATAAAGAATTAACCTGAGGCCTTTTTCTTTTTTTTTTGTCCTCCCCAAAATGCGTCTCAGAAAATCTAAATATGGACTGTTACTTATAGGGAAATCCGTGGAATTCAATGAGTAAGAAACAATCTACAGCAGGGGGCGGAGTTACTGCAAAAACCAAGATGTAAATGAGCAAGTCACTTCCTGAGTCAGAACATCATAACTCCCAACGAACGAGCGTTCCCTCAAAACTGTGCAGGAAGAACAGAGCAGGAAGCGCCCCCCTGTGGTCTAAGTGTTGCTACAGAAACGATAACGAGGTATCGCTCGACTGTCAGAGCTGCCGTTTCAGAACGTTTCCGTTACCGCTTTTGAATTTCCCTTTTCTTTCACACATCGTTTTAAATACTGATTAGTTTCGTAAATGATTCGCTCATCGAACTGCCACAACGGTTCTGATCACATGACCAGGCTGAGGCGAAGCGGACAGGATGGAATTCATGCAGCTTTATTCCAGCAGTGTGCATCAGCAAGATTTATCATCATCATCCAGAGGGTATTTAATACAAATGTCTGAAGATAATCTAGAAGGAATCTGATGTACACAGGTGTGAAGCAACTCAAGACAGAGAGACAGACAGATAGACATGGAGAGACAGACAGACAGACAGAAAGACAGAGAGAAATGCAGAGAGAAAGCCAGACAAAAACAGAGAATGGAGAGACAGACAGCAAGATCTGGAGAGACAAATAGACAGAGAGACAATGACAGACAGACAGACAGAAAGACAAAGTTAAATAAACAGACAGGTACACAGACAGCAAGATAAACAGATAAAAACAAACAAATGAACAGGTTAGACAGAGAGAGAGATGAAAAGAAACAGACAGACAAACAAAGAGACAGCCGGGAATACAGACAGACGGAAGCAAACAAACAGAAAAAGAGAGAGACATAGACAGAAGCAAACAAGCAGACAAGCAAGAAGACAGACAGGGAGACACCAAGAGAAAAATAAAAACAGACAGACAGTCAGATAAAGAGATCTAGAGAGACAATTAAACAGACAGACAAACAAGCAGAGAGACACTTTGCGAGACAAGAAGGCAAGTAGGTAGACAATGTGACAAATAGGCAGACAGACACAGAGAGAGAGAAAGAGAGACAGCCACAGAAAGAGGTAGACAGACAGGCAGACAGCAAGGCCAGACAGGCCCAGGAATTTCGCCTGACTTGCTGAAGTGCTCAAATAAGGAAACACATACAAAATCCCGTTCCTTAAGCAGTGTTTAACATCTTCACTATGTTCTGTGGTAAATCTGTTCATATCACCATACAAACATTCTGGAATTCGTGTATCGTTTTATAGGCGGAGTCTCGGCGTCCGGGGGCTTTCCTGCGAACGCTGACGTGTTTTTTTACCTCACGTTAAGGAATCACCTGGTGTTCACGAGTGTTCCACAACAACTTATGTTCATATCAGTATCTGATTGGATTGTTGGTTAAGAGACTGATCACTGATTCACTTTACAATCCGGCTGTAACACTGAGGTCATGTGACCAGGGTGAAGTCAAATTCAGGAAAGTGTTTTTCACACAAAACCTTTTCCACCCCTTTAATAAACAAATGGTGTAAATAAAACCACTGTATGTTGGAGATCTGAATGGGATTTGAACTCATAACCTTCGGATGCTGTAGAGTGATGACTTCGTCACAAAGCGCCACTTAATTACTTAGTAGAGGAAGTGATTCATTCCTAAACCCAGGCTGGGGGTCCAAGACCATCAGTCACCAGATCACTGATCCAGAGCACACCTTCTTCTGTAAACACACACTAAAGAGAGCGGTGAAGTGTGTGTGTGTGTGTGTGTGTGTGTGTGTGAGCAACCACAGACGAGTGCTTGCAAGCCTGAGCATGTTTCAGTAATCAAACTGACCACCATGTCATGGGAGGTTGGTCTTCTGGTCAGCGTCATGCTTCTATACTCAGGATCCTGCATCCCGTATAGTGTGTGTGTGTGTGTGTGTGTGTGTGTGTGTGTGTGTGTGTGTGTGTGTTTAAATAAAGAGGAGTGCACAAGTGAACCGACAGCACACTCGCGTACAAATAATCACATACTTCCCTTTCTGATATAAATAAATAAATAAATAAATAAATAAATAAATAAATAAATAAATACTATTTTTTTCCGGCTACATTGAACAGTTCTAACCCTCAAGTGAGCTGTTACTAGAAAGGATAAGGAAGGATAAGGAACGCCGGATTATCCACCGAAAACGGAACGATCCGAGAGAGTCCCGATGAGAGACAGGTGACAGAGCAGGATGTTGTTGCCCTCTAGTGGCCACAATTCTCAACAGCTCAATATGATGCACATTCCCGCTTCTGGGAAGATGTTCCACTAGATGTTTGTGGAGATTTGTGAGAGATTCATTGAAGCACAAGGGTGTTAGTAAAGTCAGATGCTGATGTACGTGAGGAGGCCTGGGGTGCAGTCAGCGTTCACATTTACTCGTCTTTAATAAGGTTGAACATCTATAGCAGGAGATCTGTCACTCCAACCCATGGAAAGCATATTATCATGAAACTGGTTTTGTGCACATGGGAGCAGGGTTGGGTCTGGTCATTCAGGGGGAGGAAAGAAAAAAGATCAGAAGAAGAATGAAGAAGAAACTTAAGAAGAAGGCAAAGTGAAGGAGGAGGATTTGGAGAAAGAAAGAGGTTTGGGTTCGCTAGTTCAAGTTAAGGAAAGAGTTCAAAAGAAACCGAAGAAGGAGGAGGAGATGTGAAGAAGAAAAA
The DNA here is from genome assembly GCA_024362625.1 of Silurus asotus. Taxonomy (NCBI): domain Eukaryota; kingdom Metazoa; phylum Chordata; class Actinopteri; order Siluriformes; family Siluridae; genus Silurus; species Silurus asotus. The sequence continues at coordinate 374,457 of MU551667.1, forward strand.
GAAGGAGAAATCAAAAGAAGGACAAGGTGGAGAAAAAGAAGAAGTAGAAAATAAATTAGAAGGACAAAAAAGAGAAGTGGTGAAGAAGAAGAAAGAGAAGAAGGAGAAGGAGATGAAGAAAAAGGCAAAAAGGAGAAGTAGAAAAGAGAGAGATAAGAAAAAAGAGGAGATGATGAAAGAAGAGATCAGAACTGAGAACTCTGTTTGTGTGTGTGCGAGTACGCGGGTGTGTGTGTTTGTGCGCATGTGTTTGTGCGCGTGTGTGTCTCACTCACTGAGGTCTTCGGCCAGCTGAACTCTCCTTCCTGTGATCAGCTGCAGTTTCTTCTCACTGTCCTCCCCAAAATCCTCCAGCACCTCCTTCACGTTCTTCTCCAAGCGCCGCACTGCAATGAAGAAAAAACCTCAGGTGACTACTACTAATACACACACACACACACACACACACACACACACACACACACACACACACACACACACACAATTTATCACACACACCTTCATTGTTGGTGAGCTGCTGTCGGAGCGTGTTGGCTGTGATGCCCAGCATCCGCTGAATTCTCCAGAACAAGACCACGTCATTACATTCCAGCTGAGCACACACACACACACACACACACACACACACACACACACACACACACACACACACACACACACACACACAATGTTAAGATGAATTAATGACACTCGTGGCAATCATGTCAATGCGTTGTTTACAGAGAGACACAAAAAGGTGAATAAACTGAAAACTTTGCAACTAAAAGGTCCACTATTCTATCATTTATAACTGGGATTATCGGTGTCCAGATCATTTATTACACATGGAGGGTCTACAGAGCAAGTTCTTTATTTCCATACAGTACTGACCTCCACCCTATACAGTACTGACCTCCTCCCTATACACTACTGACCTCCTCCCTATACAGTACTGACCTCCTCCCTATACAGTACTCACCTCCACCCTATACAGTACTGACCTCCTCCCTATACAGTACTAACCACCTCCCTATACACTACTGACCTCCTCCCTATACACTACTGACCTCCTCCCTCCCTATACAGTACTCACCTCCCTATACACTACTGACCTCCTCCCTATACACTACTGACCTCCCTATACACTACTGACCTCCTCCCTATACACTACTGACCTCCTCCCTATACAGTACTCACCTCCCTATACAGTATTGACCTCCTCCCTATACACTACTGACCTCCTCCCTATACAGTACTCACCTCCACCCTATACACTACTGACCTCCTCCCTCCCTATACAGTACTGACCTCCTCCCTATACAGTACTCACCTCCACCCTATACAGTACTGACCTCCTCCCTATACAGTACTGACCTCCTCCCTATACAGTACTGACCTCCACCCTATACAGTACTGACCTCCACCCTATACAGTACTGACCTCCTCCCTATACAGTACTGACCTCCACCCTATACACTACTGACCTCCTCCCTATACAGTACTGACCTTCTCCCTATACACTACTGACCTCCCTATACACTACTGACCTCCTCCCTATACACTACTGACCTCCCCCCTATACACTACTGACCTCCTCCCTATACAGTACTGACCTTCTCCCTATACACTACTGACCTCCCTATACACTACTGACCTCCTCCCTATACACTACTGACCTCCCCCCTATACACTACTGACCTCCTCCCTATACACTACTGACCTCCCCCCCTATACACTACTGACCTCCCCCCTATACAGTACTGACCTCCTCCCTATACAGTACTGACCTCCCTATACAGTACTGACCTCCTCCCTATACAGTATTGATCTCCCTCTCTATACAGTACTGAATGTGTAATGGAATGTTCCAGAAGCACACACTAATCTAATACTCAGGTGTCCAAAAACATTTGTCCATACAGTTTAGTTTGGTGTCCAATTGAACACAGTCATACCTCAGAGTCTACAAAGTGTCTCTGGTAGTAGTAAAACCCTCGTCTGCAGAGGTTACAGTGGGACAAGGACTTCTGAAGGAAGTGACGTCGGTACAGCTGGTGCCACGTGTCTTTGATCTGAAGACAAAGAATCTCATTAAGCACACACACACACACACACACACACACACACACACACACACACACACACACAGTAATTTGAATACGGCTATATTGAGGTCACTAACCAGCACGGGGTCGACCTCTACACCGCGAGCCTCCAGGTTCTTGCGCACGGTGGTGACTTCATCGTTAGCCAGGTACGCCGTGTGCTCGTCATGTAGCTTCAGCACCCGCTCCAGCTCGTTCTTGGTTTCGTTACGCACGTGCTGCGAGGAAACGTGCGCATGAGCCACAAATATCAGCCGTTCGATACATTTGTTTTTATATTGGATAAAAAAATATATATTACAATTATGGAAGTAGGTGTGACTGTAGATTGTGTTTAGGTTTTTCCTTTTATTTATTTTACATTTGTTTTAATAAAAACAAACAAAAAGGAAAATGTTCTTCTTTACCTGTTCAGGTGTGCGATTCGTCCAGTTCAGCCATCTCTGCTTCCAGTCAGGTCCCACCATGTCAGCGATCACTGACTCAGCTAAGAGACAAAGAGAAAAAAAAATATCTATTACAAATATTATATTTTATATATAAAAATATATCATCATTAAATATATAAAGGAGGAGAATAAGAAATCAGAAGTAGGAGAGGAATGTGAAAGAGAGATAGGATGGAGAAGAACAAGCTGTAAAAGGAGAAGAGAAGAAGATGGATTAAAAAATTAAAAGATGGAATAGAAGGAGAAGTCTGAAAAAGAAGCAGGAGAAGAAGAGATAAGAAGGAGGACAAGATAGAAAAGAACAAAAAGAAGAAAGAAGGAAAGATCAGAAGAAAGACATGATGCAGAAGAAGATAGTGGAGTGAAGGAGGTGGACAAGCAGGAGAAGGAGGAGGAGTTGGTGAAGGAGAAGAAGGAAGAGGAGAAGAAAGTAGAGAGGACAGAAACAGGAGTAGGTGGAGAAGAATGAGAGATCTGAAAAAGAAGGAAGAGGTGAAGAAGGAAGAGGGATCTGAAAAAGAAGGAAGAGATAAAGAGATCTGAAGAAAAAAGAGTAATTGGAAAAGTATGAGAGATCTGAATAAGAAGGAAGAGGAGGTGGAGAAGAAGAAGAGATCAAAAGAAGAAGAAGGAAGAGGAGAAGAAGAGATCAGAAGAAGTAGGAGGGAGAGGTGAAGATGAAGAACAGATCAAAAGAAGTAGTAGGAGGAGGTGGAGAAGAAGGAGAGATCTAATGAAAAATGAGGAGGAAGAGGTGGAAAAGAAGAACAGATCTGAAGAAGAGGTAGGAGGAGGTGGAGAAGAAAGAGTGATCTAAAAAAGAAGGTAGAGGAGGAGAAGAAGAAGAATTTAGAAGAAGTAGGAGGGAGAGGTGGAGAAGAAGAACAGATCTGAAGAAGTAGTAGGAGGAGGTGAAGAAGAAGAAGAGATCTAAAGAAAAAAGAGGCGGTGGAGAAGAAGAAGAGATCAGAAGAAGTAGGAGGAGGAGTTGGAGAAAAAACAGAAATCTGAAGAAGTAGCAGGAGGAGGTGGAGAAAAAGGAGAGATCAGAAAAAGTAGGAGGAGGTGGAGGAGAGGGAGAGATCAGAAGAAGTAGGAGGAGGTGGAGAAGAAGGGGAGATCAGAAAAAGTAGGAGGAGGTGGAGGAGAGGGAGAGATCAGAAGAAGTAGGAGGAGGAGGAGGAGAAGAAGGAGGAGGAGGACATGGGGGAGAACGAGAGAACAGGAGATCTTGTGAGCGTACTGTCTTTAAGGCGAGACTGCAGCGTCTCCTCCATGAACTGGATGGCGGCGTCCCACTGAGGTTTGTCTGTGATGGAGCGATCCTCCAGAGCGTTGTGCTGGATCACTCTCTGTGCACAAGAAGGAGATCATTCAGTTCACAAATCATTTGTAGGATTTATTTAATTTTGTTCAATAATAACAATTCTATCACTCCATCCGCATTAGAAGCGCAATGTGACGATTTACAAAACAAATATTGTTAATATATCATTTTTTATTCATTAAATTACATATAAAATTATAATTAATAAAAAGGTAGAATTTTAATAAAAACAATTCAATTACTGCCTTAAATACATTTTAAATCATACAAATATTAAGAATTTATTTAAATTTTAATTTTGTGCAGATTTTGACAAGATTATGTACTTTTATTTAATTTATTTTTCCTTTTACATTAAGCTAAAATAAATTGTACGATTGTAAATAATGCAACAAAAAAAAAAAGTTTAAAAATACAAGCGTATACAAAATGTTTCATTTATTTTTAAAAAAAGGAAAGAAATTACTATTGTATCGTTTTATACTTTTTAATTTTTTTGGCATCTAATTTGAATGTGACTTTCAAGTTCAAATTTTTTTTTTTTAATTAAACAAAAACATTTGTTTAAAAATAAATATATAAATAAACATTAATGGGCATCTTAATATTCATCTTTAAATTTATTTTATTAAATTTGATTTGATTAAATAAAAGGATTAAAAGGACACAAAACCAAGGACTTTTTTTTTTTTAATTGGCCACGTGTCTCGATTGAAGTAAATTGGGTCGAGTGCACATCTTTAAATTTATTTTTATTTTTTATTACATTTGATTTGATTAAATAAAAGGATTAAAAGGACACAAAACCAAGGACTTTTTTTTTTTAATTGGCCACGTGTCTCGATTGAAGTAAATTGGGTCGAGTGCATATGATATTGAATCGGTTAAAAGTGGGCGGAGTTTAACGCACAGCTCATTTCATTGAAGTGTGTTGATTTACCAGACTGTCCATGGCTCGCTCATTCCACTTGTGCCTCTTAATGCTCTCGTCCTTCACAGCTTCCTTCAGCTTGTCGAAGATGTCGTCCTGATCCTTCCCTTTATACTCGGCCATGAAGCGAGCAAACTCCTCCTGCAGCGTCTCCCACGCTACCTGGTCGCCGTAACAACAAGAACATGCAGGTGATAGAGTGCTGTAGCTCTGTGGTAGGGTGTAGGATGAACACTCATCAAAGTAAAATGTATAAATTTATATACATTTTATATAGCAGAAAGAGTTTTATTAAAACATATAATAAAAAAAAAAATTTTATGTTGCATTTAGTTTTTTTTTTTTTGCCAAGAATTATTAATAATTACTTTTAATAATATTCAAAAAAAAAATTTAATGCTAAAATTGTAAAACTTTTTTTTTTTATTATTAAATAATTACATATACATTTTTATTATTTATTATATATCTATATTTGTATATGATACCAGCTGTATGTATTCGTGCAGAGCCTCGTGCTGCTCTCCACAAAGATGCCGAGGCTGTAAGAAGATCAGTATCACCCTGAAACTGAGTTACAGTAGTCTTCAGGGTCATACAGAGGTTTTCCGAAACGGGTTCCACTCAGAACAGACCTCACAAGGGTCCAAACAGCTGTTTTCCAACATAATAACGACGAGCATGGAGACAAGTATGTCTCCAGACCTGAACCCTATTGAGCACCTGTGGGCCTCAAGCGGAAGGTGGAGAAGCTCCAACATCCAGGAGCTCTGTGATGTCATTATGGAGGAGTGAAAGAAGATCCCAGCAACAACCTGTGCAGCTCTGATGAATTCCACACCCAGGAGGATTGAAGCAGTGCTACAGTAATTGGTGTTTAAACCAAATATTCCCACTTTGGACACATGTTCACTTGGGGTGTACTCACTTTTGTTGTCAGTTATTTAAAAACGTAAAAAATCTCACGTAATAAATATCAAAATTGAGCTCAGGTGCCTCCTGTTTGGAAAAGTCAGGTGTCCACATATTTTTGGCTCTATGGTGTATGTTGAAATGTTGACGTCTTTATAAGTCTCATTAGCGATCGTTAAAATAGAAAGGTCTTCGGTTCTGGTGTAGAGAAGATGAACGCTGTGTGTGTGTGTGTGTGTGTGTTACCCAACCTCATGGAGTCGGTCGTTACCTCGAGAGCTTTGTGAGGCAGCTGTTTGTCCGTCCACTGCTTGAGTTTAATATCTACAGTGGTGTTGAAGGTGCCCGAGTCCATGGTCTGAGCAGCAGGAAGGTAGATGTTCTCAATGACGTGAGTGGACACCCTCTCCCACAGCTTCTTCTGCAGTATGGACTCCCTGAATGCACAAGATCAGAGCACACGTCAGTCACATGACCCGGAATAAATATTCACCTGAGTGTGAGAGTGTGTTTGTGTGTGTGTGTGTGTGTGTGTGTGTGTGTGTGTGTGTGTGTGTGTGTGTGTGTGTGTGTGTGTGTGTGAGCGAGAAAGACATTGGGGCTCATTTATCATACAGGACAGCTCATATTTTACAATTTCCTGTTTGCTTTGTTCGACTGCGGCATGTCGATGCGCGCGACTCCGATACGCGGCCTGCGGCTATTCATCATCGCATCGATCGGGAAGGATGATGAAGCTCGGAGGAGACGCTACACACATCTGATCTATTCCGTTTAGACGCTCCTCAGGGCTTTGAGTTCAGGAGCTACACGTCCTCGCTCCGGGCTTCGACCGATCCCCAGGTACGAGCACAGACACCCGGCTGCTTTCACACCAAACGATCCGTCACAACAGATTTATTCCTGAAAATTATTCAGGGTTGCCAGATCCACGTTTTAAAGCGGGAACAGTTCTACTTAACGATGTTTCACTGTACAACCTGAAGATGATTATGTTCCTTGAGTCTCAACAACAATTCTATATCCAATTATTATATATATATATATTCAAATTTATAATTGGAATGATTATTTAAATATTTATTCAACTTTTTTTATTTATTAAATGCCCTTTAATTACTATTTATTTATTTGCTTATTACCTTTGCATTTTATTAAATTAATTCATACTTATATATTTGATTACTTTTATTATTTATAGAAAATGTATTTATTTTTTATTTATTGGTTGACTTTAAATGGCCTATCTATCTATCTATCTATCTATCTATCTATCTATCTATCTATCTATCTATAAAGAGAAAACAAAGAAAGAAAGGAAGAAAGAAAGGAAGAAAGAAAGAAAGAACGACACACAGAAAAACCGACAAACAGAAAGAAAGAAAAAAGACAGACAGACAGACAGACAGACAGAAAGAAAGAAAAACTGAGAGAAAGACAAAGACAGACAGAAAGAAAGAAAGAAAGAAAGAAAGAAAGAAAGAAAGAAAGAAAAATAGAAAAACCGAGAGACAGACAGACAGACAGACAGACAGACAGACAGACAGACAGAAGGAAAAACCGAGAGAAAGACAAAGACAGACAGGCAGACAGACAGACAGAAAGAAAGAAAGAAAAAAAGAAAGACAAATAGAAAAACCGAGAGAAAGACAGACAGACATGCAGACAGAAAAATCGAGAGAAAGACAGACAGACAGACAGACAGACAGACAGAAAGACGGAGGGGAAGAAAGACAGACATACAGACAGACAGACAGACAGAAAGAGGGAGAGGAAGACAGACAGACAGACAGACAGACAGACAGACTTGCCAGTGTTTGGGAGTCACTTGGCTCAGGCTGATCACCTCATCCAGGATCTCGTTCTTGGCTTTTTCATACAACTCATTCTGGAGAAACGAGGAGAACAAAGTCAGACTACTTCGTGTGTGTGTGTGTGTGTGTGTGTGTGTGAGAGAGATTTAACTCACCCTGTCCAGCTCTCGTAAACGGGGGTAATTATTCTTCCACTCGGTCTCCAGGTTAAAGCGAGCAGCTGTTTGGATGAAAAAAGCTATTATTATTATTATTATATATATTTTTTTATTACTAACTTTTATTGCTGCTCTTAAATTTCTGAAAAATCGCCGTCACAGTAAAATAATCCCTTTGGATGCAGTGTAAAGAAGCAAAATACTGGATTAAAAAGTAAAATAACACTCCATGTAATATTACAAAAATAATAAAAAAGAACAGTACTGAATCATGAAAAAGTGCTAAATTAAATAAATATAATTATATTATAATAAAATTCGAAGTAATAGGTGTAAGCGCTCTCCGTGCATCGTGCAGTCTCGCATGTAAAAACAAACTGCACGTGGTGTCAGCGATTCGCCTCTAGGGGCCGCTGTTGTAACTGGATTTGAAATTTTCCCCGTACATCGGGCAGGAAAAAATATCTATAATTTTTTTTTTTTTACGGTCTAGGTTTATTTTAACAGAGAGAGAGACAGCATATGAGAGAGACAGCATATGGAAAAAAAATCCATGAATAAATAATAATAATCTAATATTATATAAATTAATTTGCATTTGATTTAGTGAAATGAGTACGTGTTCCCAACCAGCAAGAATTCTGACTCCCACACACCCAAAATCAGTCCTGTACCTTTAAGAAGGTTCTCCTAATATCAACTCATGTGTATTAAAGATACCAGTCACAGAATAAACCTCTTCCATTTAAACCTCTCCAACACCATGGGAAAGACCAAAGTGCTGTCAAAGGATGCCAGGGACGAGATTATAGAGCTGCACAAGGCTGGAATGGGCTACAAGACCATTAGCAGGAAGCTTGGGGTGAAAGAGACCACTGCTGAAGCGATAATTCAAAAATGGAAGAAATACAAGATAATCGTCCACTCGCTCTGGAGCTCCATGCTTAATCTTACTTCATCCCAAGATCATCCCAGAATTACACAGGAGGAGCTGGTTAATGATCTCCAAGCAGAGAAATGCAGAATATGACCCCAGGAACACCATCACCACTGTTCAACACGGAGGAGGAAACATTATGCTTTGGGGCTGTTTCTCTGCTCAGGGTACAGCAAGACTTCACCACATGAACGGGAAAAACTTTCAAAATCAGCAGGGGATCAAACAATTATTTCCTCCACTGTACAGTCCCAATTTCTTCGAAGTTGGATAAAAAAAAGAAGAAAGTCGGAGTAAAACTTCTTCTGGAAGGACGGTGCGTTTATTTCCAGGTCTCTCTTTCCCCCCTCCTCTGTTCGCTCAGGTGTCCCTGAGGACGCCTCTGGTCTTGATCAATGCCCCTGCAGTCGGACGTGCTCTATATCAGCGTCCCCTTCCAGGCCTCTGGGGGACACCCGGCCCCGGGACACGCAGGCTAAAGCTGTCTGGGCTGCACAATGGAGCTGACGCTAATTGCTCTGGTTATCGGGCCGGCCTCCGGCACGCCGGCTCCCATCGATCGGCCACACAAAGGCTCGGGGTGCGTCGCAGCATGGGGTCATAAATCTAGCAGCACGCCGTTTAATACGAGACGCCGTTTAATTGGTGTGGAGGGTTTCTGAGACTCTGAGGGAGAACCAGGAAGTTGACTGATGATAATCAACCTGTTATAACTATTACTGGATTCTGATTGGCCGGAAGGTTTGATGGACGTCAACACAGCATCTATAAATGGTATTTTTTTATTTTTCAATTAACACGTTAACGTTACTATAGTAACGGCTCTTCGCGTGGTTAAACCCGATTACAGAAAGGATTCTCCGGTGTTCTGATAGAACAGATTTCATAGGATTTGATTAATTGGATTCATTTATTGATTTTTGGATTTTGAAATCTAAAACTTTGGTCAATAAACGTGTCAAATTTCGGTAAAAAAATTTTTTTCAGAGAGTCTGATCGGGGGTATGGGATCAGACGGCATGTCTGATGTACATGTCACTCGTATTACATGGGCATAATCTAATCAAATGCTCAATTCTGATTGGTCAGAAGGTGTGGATTCATTTTCATTCATAAATCACTGCTTTCGCAGAGGTACAAATTCACAGGAATGTAAATGGATGAAAAAAAGGGGGGTAATCCTAAACACGATTGCGTGTTCTGTAGGCGCTTGTTTGTTTTTTAAAGAAAGGAGTCTCCAGTCTCAGGGCTGTGCAACTTACTCGAAGCGTACGGCTGTACGTTTCTCAGAAATCTTCAGATAGGATTGGATTTGGGTTAAGCCTGAGGAAACGGCAGGCGTATGAACGGTGATTTGAGCTGATTTATAGAAAGGGAAAAGATCTCTCCTCAGAGGAAAGTTTACGAAAATAAAGTTCATGGGCGCCAATAAATCTGCACGTGCGGAAAGTTCCAGACCCTGTGACATCTATGGAGCTTACAGGAACGATGTGTTGTTGTTGGCGGTGTCTATTTAGATTTTTTTTTACCTTTAAAAGCGTCGGCTTGCTGCTCCACAGACTCCCGCACCATTTTCCAGAAGCAGTCGGACACGGCCAGGCTCAGGTTCTTGGTGGTCACCTGGTGGGCCTTCAGCATCCCCTCTCTGTACATCGAACAGAGAGAAGATAACCAAATCATTCAGTAATAGAAATACAAGTTTCACTAAAACACAGCGGCATTTAAAATGACAGGAATATAACAAGCACGGTAACCATGACAACAGACTAGCTTAACTAGCTAGCTAGCGTATAATAATAATAAATAATACTCATTATAATAATTATAATAATAAATATAATTCAGAAAGCAGAACTACACTGTACGGCTAAAAGTGTGTGCACACTGAAAACGTGCACATGGAAAACGTTCTAATCCATTTGAGACATGCCGATTAAAGACATGCCAAACAGGACACGCCCCATACTGTGTATTACTAAATAGAAGAAGAAGAAAAAAGAATCCCATCCAAATATTTAACCAAACTCACCTTAACAATCTGGAGTTCCTAAAGAAGTCCTCTTCATAGTCTTTAATCGAGTCGATGCTTTCACTGCTGCTGCCTAGCAACAGAAACAAACACCCAACATATATACATACATATCTCTCTCTATATATATATATATATATACATACATGCATGTGTATACACACACACACACACGTAAATAATACACACGTATAGAATATACAGACAAGGTTTTTTGGACACCTGACCATAAGTTTGGTGTGTGTTTTCTTTAAGAAGTTTTACATTTAGTCTTCATTTGCTTTTATAATGAGCTCCACTCTTCTGAGAAGATGTTTCATTAGACTTTGTGGAGATTGATTTAGCCACAAGCATGTTAGTGAAGTCAGGTCAGGCAGATCTTCATGGATCTGGCTTTGCTGGAACAGGTTTGGGTCTCCTAGTTCAAGTGAAGGGAAAATTTCATACGACAGCAACCAGTAAAGTTCTGTACAATTGTGTGCCTTCAAAAGTATTAAAACAGTTTGGAGAAGAACCACATTCGGGTGGAAAAGTCAAGTGTCCCAATACTTTTGTCTGTATATAGTGTGCATACATACATATATAAATGCTCATGCTGTTCAGAACGTACCTTTTCCAGTCACCACAGCGAAGTAGCCCAGAGCTTTCATAGGGAACAGTTTGCCTTCAATGATCTGATGGATCTACACAAAGAGCCACAAGGACAGTAAAGAAATCGCTATTTTTTTCTTTTCATTATTGAATTAAAATTTTAAACACACTTGGAAATAAACCCAGCTTTTCACACAGACACAGAATGTAAAGGTGGTGAAAAAGTGCCACCTGGTGGAAGAGAACGACAGTTGCGATCATGACTGGAGGTCATCACTCATCAGTAGCCATAACCACAGCGATAGTTTTTCCGGGTTGTGTTATACAGTATGATAGCGGCCTCTAGAGGTGATGATGAAATTAATCGTTTATTCCCAGGGTCTTTTTTCATTTTATTTTGGATAAGTTTTTATTTATCTGGAGCGTTACTTTTTTGTCTTATCGTCCTCAATATTTATTCGTATAAGCATGAACATCAAAATCCAACACATGCACATCTTTAACATACAACCTTCGCAAACTGCTTCTCAACAGGATCCGCGTCACTGTGTTACCTTTAATTGACCTTAAGTTAAGACCCAAATTGCCTTTGAGTTTCGCTTTAGCAAAACAATATATACATTTTTTTTTATATTGATATATATTCATATTTATTATTATATTGTATTAATTATATTAATATCGATTAAATTTTTTGCAAGAAATAGTTCAGTACTATTTTAGTGTTATGTTTTTTTTTTTTATTCAGGTCCATTTTTTTTATTTTTTTTTTTCTGAAAAAAGGTCAATCTGGGTGTGACACAGGCGGAGTCCCAGTAAGCACCCTGTGACACAGGCGGAGTCACAGGCGGAGTCACAGTAAGCACCCTGACCCTGCTTTTTCTTTTCCTATGCAGTGTTTTATTCCTATGACGCCGCAGCAGTTAGACAATTGCAATACTTTTTATCCGTTTATAGTTACATTTAATGCTGTTCACGAGTTCCTTCCTGTTTGTGGGAACTCTACAGCAGCTCTACAAGCGATCTACTTCTCTTAATGTAATTAATTTGCTGAATGATTCATTAATTGATTAATTGATAATTTTACATCATGACCTCCGGTGTCTCTTGTATATCCGTGTGGCCGTACAAAGAATCCATAAATACATCGTATGTCCTGTTTCTATGGGAACAATAACGCATTGGAACGAGCGTTGAGGAAAAAAAGTTTGTGATTTCAGCTGGGATCGTAAGTAAACGTCCGATTCGTATATAAATGCCGTTTCCCAGACGATCTGCAATCGGACTCACTCTGCTCGGGCTCGCGAGGTTCTTCTCTGACAGGTCCACTTTGGTCAGAACAAAAATGGTCCTCTTGCCCTGAGGGTCCATCTGACTGACCAGATCAGTGACAATACTACGCTCGGCATCTACCGATCCGTCTGTGAGAGAGAGAGAGAGAGAGAGAGAGAGAGAGCGAGAAAGAGAGAGAGAGAGAGAGAGAGAGAGAGAGAGAGAGAGAGAAGTTTTAATAAGCAATAAAACCACATCAGGAGCATCACTGGACAGTAGGAAACTCACCCTGAATACACAAGATGATGGCGTTCGGGTTCTGCATGTACGCTTTACTAATGCTGAAGATGGTCTCCTTGGTGTCTGCAGCCATGCCAGTGGTCACCGTCTACAACACACACACCAGCATGAACATCAAAATCCGACACATGCACATGTGGAACATACTGTACAACCTTCGCAAACTGCTTCTCAACAGGATCCGTGTCACTATGTGACCTTCAATTGACCTTAAGTTAAGACCCAAATTGCCTTTGAGTTTCACTTTAGTAAAACTATATAAAAAATTTTTTTTATATTTAAATAGATCGGTTTTCTTTCCCACCCATAAAGGGGGCCATTTTTAAATCCTACAGTCTTTGAACTGGAATTTGTACAGACACATTTTTTCAACGCTTTTCTGCGTCTGTGGTCCGTGTCTATGATGTTACTATTATACATTATTACACATTATAGTGCACTCATTATAAAACAGCAATATTGAACAGCAATATTTTAATTTACTGATGTATAGAAATAAAATATTAACATGTGGCCTGGTACCAAACGATCCACGGCCTGGTACCGGTCTGCCACCTGCTGGTTGGGGACTCCTGCACTACTTTATATTTCTTATTCTGATTATAATTATGATTATGATTATAATTATTACCACTGGATTTGGACTTTTGAGTTTAATTACAAAGTGGTATAAAAAAAATTCTAGACTTTTCTAGATGCAGCTGGAAGGTCGCTGTTTTGAGACCGTTAAAGAGATCTGGCACGAATCGCAAAAGGTGACTTCCAGGACATGTTCCAGAATTGGCAGGAATGCTGAGGGCTGTGAAAAGGGACTATTTTAAAGGTGATAGAGCTTGATGTGCTTTTCTATATCATGTCCAATCAACTGAATTTACCACAAGCCGAACTCCAATCAAGTTGTAGAAACATCTCAAGGATGATCAGTGGAAACAGGAGGCACCTGAGCTCTATTTTTAGTGTCATGGAAAAGGCTGTGAATATTTATGTACATGTGATTTATTATTTTTTGGTTTGTTTTTTATTTTTAAACAAAATCTTCTTTCACGTTGTCATTGTGGGGTTTTGGATTTTAAGGAAAATTCTGAATTGAATCCATTTTGGAATGAAGCTGTAACATAACAAAATGTGGAAAAAGTGAAGAGCTGTGAATACTTTCTGGATACACTGTATCGAGGTGAAGCTTACACTGATCACTCCTGGTAAGTCCACCAGAACCATCCTCTGGATCCCCGGGCCTTTTACACTTAATGAGATCGTCTGCAGAAAAAAACCAAGGGAAATGAAAAATGGGTTAAAATACAATACATTCAAACACAAAGCAATATATGGATGTGTGTGTGTGTGTGTGTGTGTGTGTGTGTGTGTGTGTGTGTGTGTGTGTGTGTGTGTCTGTCTGTATATATAAGAGTAAAAATTTACTTGCCTCTGGACTGACTGTCTGTCCGTCCTTCACACTCTTCCTCATCCTCAACTCAATCTCACGCCTCAAAGCTGCCAGCTAAAGAAGAAGAGCATTTCTTTAAATCCATGAACTGCAATAGTAATAATAATAATAATAATAATAATAATAATCCTACATCATCCTCCTTTCCCAGGTCGAATTCACGGGTACTGTCTTTAAACATGGCCACATGATGAGGGCCTTCACTCAGAGTCACCTATACAACATACATAAATCAATAAATACTGCCACACCGAACTTCCAGAACACACAACAGTGTACAACACTCACTACAGCTTTATCTATAACGTATATTCCAACCAGAATCATAAACTCATTCATCTGAAACACAGATTTAAAAAAAAGAAACAGAGGGAAAGGCAAAGATAGAGACAGCTAGACATAGTGGACAAACAGACAAAGACAAACATGATGATCATCTCAACCTAAGCATTAAAATTGTTTTAATAAGTAAAGGATAGATAGATAGATAGATAGATAGATAGATAGATAGATAGATAGATAGATAGACAGACAGACAGACACATATACAAAGACAGACAAACAAATTGATTATTAGATAGACAGACCAAATGAAAGACAGATAGACAGACAAATAGAGACAGACAGACAGACAGACAGACAGACAGACAGACAGACAGACAGACAGACAGACAGATAGACAGACAAACAGACAGACACATATACAAAGACAGACAAACAAACTGATTATTAGATAGACAGACTGAATGAAAGAAAGATAGACAGACAAATAGATACAGACAGACAGACAAATAGATACAGACAGACAGACAAATTAATAGATAGACTGCCAGACAAAATGACAGACATATAGATATATAGACGTACAGACAGAAATTCAAAGACAGACAGACACACAGATCGACAGATTGATAGACAGACAGACAGGTTAACAGACGGACAGTATGACAGACAGACATATAGATGGTCAGACAGACAGATACACATGCATATACAAACGCACACACACACAGGTGAAGAAGCAATATATAGATCCATGTTTCTTACCTTGACAGGAGACCTGGTCATCATCTCTCCTGAGCCTCGAGGGAAGATCCTAGCCTGAGCGATCATCTCCAACACGCTGGTCTTTCCTGCACTCTGGTCACCTACAACCACCACCTGAACACCATCGATGAGGACACGCCCACTTTAGAATAAACAATATTCTCCGAGCTCTGTTTATTATTGATTTATCCTGCTAGGGTTTGATATGAGAGGTGTGTTCAGGCTGAGCACTGACCCTGGGCAGGTGATCTTGAGTGTTGTAGTTGGAATCATAATCGGAGAGGATGTCCAGGACTTCAGAGTACATATCAATCAGCGACTTCTGAAGAAAAAAGGACCAAAAATCAATCTTATAATCGTTTCATGCGAAAAAATTAAATTAAATAAATAAATAAATAAACCCTTCGCCCTGGATTGTCCTCAGACATCAGGTGGAAGGATTGACATGGAGACCCCAGGAAGGCTGAGCTCTAACCTTGACTTTCCTCTGATGAATCCCTTTGTCATCTTTCTGCAGCACCACTTTCCTCAGCTCTTTATTCTCCTTCTCCAGACGCTCCAACATCCGCTGGTACTTCAGCTACAGAACAGGAGAAACGAATCAGCTCGTTCGCCGGTCACACCGGTGTTCGAGTCTCCAAGCTTTACGTTCGGTATTACATACACTTTATGGCCAAAAGTTTGTGGACACCCGAGCGTAAGATTTCGGATGTGCTTTAATTTTTCAGCAGCCCTGTTGCTGAAAAATGCTGAAAAACCTCTTCTGGGAAGATGTTCTGAAAAGTCGGGTGTTCCAATACTTTTGGCCACACAGTGCAAGTCCAATACATACTGTAGACTAATGAACCTTGATCCACATTATATTATATTGAACCGGGATTGGACTCACCTGTGTGCGCATGAGCTCCTCTTGCAGCTGGTCCACTTTCTCCTTATCTGAAGGCTACAAACACACAGAACAGAAAGTTACACCTCACACACGACAACTCTTCTCCGACCCGATCCTCGTGCAGCCGGCCCCCCGGTCCGACTCGCCACCCGAGCGGAGGATGCAAAAGAAAAAAACGAAAAAAGTATAATTATTGCAATCATGTTAGAAAAGAAGCCCTGTAGAAAAAAAAGAAGGAATTTTAATCCGATGACAATAATTGCACCTTTAATGCATTTCTGACACACAGACCCACACAAATTACAGGAGAGTAAAGATCGCATGGGATTGACAGGGAATTATTATCCATATAACACACACACACACACACACACACACACACACACACACACACACACTCATTCTGATTACTGAAATCGGCAGGAAACACTAGTGCATGCCGTGTTAGTCCCACACCAGCACCGAGTCACACTGACTATAGAGCAAAAAGAGACACTTCCTGTTTTTCTGTTCCTGTTGTTCACAAACACAAAAAACTTTATCGGACAACCATCTACAAGTGTGTGAAAGTATTTACCCCCCCTGCCATTCCCCACCCCAAGCAACCCCCTGCTACATCATGGATTCCAGCATTCGGATTTCAATTTATCTACAAATCAAAAAAATAAAAAACAAATCGCTTTTTTCAACGAATCATGATTTAACAAAAAAAAAAAAAAGTACAGCAACTTCATATAAATTATAACTGTTAAATTATAATGGTGCAAAAGTTGGAATTTATTTTTCAGTAATAATACTATATTGTTACCTACATTCATAAACTATATTCCATATTGTGCAATTTGTTACCGCTTATTTGATATCGCGGTCTGCACAAACTTTTGCTGCCGACGGTTCAGGAATGGAAGCAGACGTTGTGAAGGTGTAGCGAGGGGTTTATTAACTAAAGGCTAATGTTAAAGAATAATCAGAGTCTATGAGTCAAATACTATGCAACAGATTATCAATTAAAAACTTAAAAAGAAATTCTATAAAAAATTCAAGCGAAAAATTTGAAAGAAAAAAAGTGGGGCTCCAATTTTAATTAATGATTAATGAAACTACACATAAAAAAAAGAAATAAGTAAACATATATGTATTTTTATAAATAATTACTTAAATGGATAAAAGAGTTTAAAAAATTAACAAATGCAAAATGAGTAATGCAAGTAAAGAAGTAAATTAATTGATGTGTAAAAAGTATAATAAATTAAATAAATAAATAAACAAATACCCCAAAATGCTGTTTTCTTTTTTTTTTCTTCTATTTTTTCAATTTTTTCCCCTTTTATGTGATTGTGATAAATTAATCACCTGTTAAATAAAAACGGAAATAAAAGTAATAAACTCTTTTTTTTATATATATAACACGATTTTAAAGTGCTACTGAACTAAATGAAGAGGGGCCACTTCAGGTCCTTAGATACACTACTTCAAACTTCAGCGTTCTCACTCCAGTCGTTCTATTGGGATTTATTATTATAAATAGAAATAAATCAGGTTAAGAGAAAAATAATTGAAATAAACAATCAATTTCTCAGGGAATTTACTCGAGTGATGAATAAATTCCCTGCTCAATGTTTGTGTATTTTTTCTGTAAGACTGGGGTGAGGACGGCTGCAGTGGACGTGCTGGGAGATGGACCTTCACCTTGTGGGGGAATTTCGGGGCCTGGCTTGGGGGCGGAGTCTGAGCACGGCCTGGGCGGGGCTCGTTAGCGGCCGCCGCCCGCCGCACTTCCTCTTCATGCTGCTGGATCTGCTGTTGAATGAGAATGAGATCTCGAAGCAGCCCCTGCTGAGGGACGGCATAGTGAGAGAGAGAGAGAGAGAGAGAGAGAGAGAGAGAGAGAGAGGCGGAGTCAGCTGTCAATCAACCTGATCACATGACGCTGGAGTAGGACAAGCTAGGTGACGCGAAGAGACAGCGGTGATGAAAGAAAGTCCGGAAAATGAGAACAGGTAAGATTTTATTTACTGTATTAATATCGATGCTTTTAAATTTTTTTGTAGCAAAATTTTTGTTTCCGCTTTTTTATTTTTTTAACCAGAATTTATTTTTAAAAGAAATTAAGCAGAGGTTTTTATCAAAGAACTATTTTATAATCTGTAAAAAAAAAAATCTAAAAAAAAAAAGCGCACTGTGCAAAAAAAAAAAAATAAAAAAAAAAGAGAAAAAAGTTTATTTTTTCTATTTAAATAATTATTTTCCTTTTTTCTATGTATTTGTATTTACTTTTAAAATAATATTTATAATATAATACATTATAAGTATTATAATATAATATAACTAGGGTTGTCAATCGATCAAAATATTTACAACTTAATCACACATATTTATCTGTTCAAAATGTACCTTAAATAAATACTTTTCAAGTTTTAAATACTTTAAACAACATGCAAATGTAAGTTTATTATTAGTGAAAATATTCATGTAAATGTAAAGAAATTGTTTTAAATGTTTCAAATTACATAAATCATCAGGATATTTTGCTATGTTTCCACACGGACGGCATTAATTGCCGGATGTGTTGCATCATAGTGTATTTTGGTGCTTGATTTTAAACTCGGCTAATCAGTAAAACAAATGTTTATTGTTTAAAAAAAAATAAAAAAATGTATATAGTGGATTCTTTTAAATATCTGAGTAAAGAAAGGGCATCGCGAATAAATGTGTTGTGCTGCAGGTTTTATTTTCGCCTCTTATATTGATTGATTTTTTTTTTTTTTTTTAAATGGTCAAACAGAAATGCGAGCTGCATTAATCGTGCGTTAATATAAATTGTACTGTTAAAATTTATTTGATGTAACTTGAGGTATTAAGTGTATTATTTTGACAGCCCTGATATGTATATTTTATTAAAGATATTTACTTATGTTTTAAAGATAACAGCATTTATTCATGTAATAAAAATACAGCTTTTTTAATTTAACGATTTAAATAAATAATGATAATTCAATAAAAATAAAAGATATATGTAAAAAACGAAATAAAAGCAAAACAAATAAATAAAAAAACAAAAGCAAGTAAATAATCATTATTTTATGTTAATTCTAAAAATAAAGAAATGTATAAGAAATATTTTGAAACAAAAAAGATGTATGAATAAATATAACAGAACGCCTTTCAAAAAAGGCATAAAATTATAAAAAATAAAAATGACAAAATAGGCTTAAAAAATAAACAAAATGAAAATGAATGAATCAGAAATAAACAACTATATAAGTAAAAAATTAAATTTATGTAAATAAATGTGAATAAATTAATAAACAGGACAAGGTCAATCAATAATTGAAAAGGTAATCAATACGTAAAAAAAAAGAAAAAGAAAATATTTTTTTGAATCATAAACATATATAATTTAAAGATAAAAGATTTTTAAGGTAAATAAATCAATTAAATTAAAAAGTAATGGTTTCTTAGGCTTCAGTAATATAACTAGTATAATTGTCCTGAAATCAGTTTTTGTTTTTTTTTTTTAATAAAAAAAAAAAAATAAAAATGAAATAAAATACAATTCTACATGATCCAGCTATTTTTCAGCTCACACTGCAGATCAGATAAATAAATCCAATCTATTCCGATCTTTGTCTCAGGAAAACGAGACCGGAATGCAAGGAGGTAGATGAAGTTAACCTCTCAGAAATCCTGCATTCATACACACTTTTCTCTCTTACACACACACACACACACACACACACACACACACACACACACATTGAAAAACACACTGCCACTTGAAAGCTTTTAGACATCACAAGCTTCTTCTACGTTAATTTCCATGGCAAAAGATCACATCGAATTTTTCGTACAGAGACGTGTTTATGTAACATTAACATCTAAATGTAACTTTAAATGGCAAATAATAATAATAATAATAATAATAATAATAATTCACCCACTGAATTTGACAAATATTTTTATTTTTAACATAAATAAGTCTACACTAATAAACTTTACACAGGCTTTAACGAAAGACACTAAATGCAATATGTTGCGCTTCTATTAGGAGCAGAGCAGTATTTTGGGAAAAGCACGTCAATGCAGTTTTCCGTTATTACTGCATGTGTGCAAGACCAAGGAATATGTAATTATTTTCTGATGCTCATTTATACGTTTCTTTGACTAACCCATAACGCTGTTACCAAGAATAATAAAAAAGCACGAGTTTTGGGAACCCGTTTGTGCTTATATGATTTCTGTTGTAACTGGAGTTAGTGAGCGCTCCCTTCACCCAGACTCAACGCGTTACAACGGCTTGTATCTAAACAGTAGCCGACCAAGAAAGTCATTGTTTACTGTCTTCCTCCTTCCTTTCACAACTACGGTGGTACCTTGACCTACGAGTGCAATAATGTACAAGTTTTCCGAGGAAGAGCGCTCACTCGGTCGATTTTTTTGCTTTGTTATGCGAGCAAAAAATTGAGGTACGAGTTCGAGACGCCGCTGCTAGATGGCGAAACTAAGCCAGAAAGCGAAGATTGTGACAAAAATTGAGATAAGCAAACAAGAAAAAGTAAAAATGTTAAAGTTTAGGGATACGTAGTTTACAGTTTTTTGGCTTGAAGTTTGTGAAATCGGGAAAAACCCAGAAAAATACATAAAATAGTCGCTTAGTTGTTTAGAAGCGGGTATTTTATGTATTTTTCCTGGGTTTTTCCCGGTTTCACAAACTTGGGGAAAAAGTAGTGGCTTACATTAAATCTACATTACATTAAAAACAGAATACATTAAATCTGTTTTTTCAACTACATCTAAGTTCCCTGTTAATTCCCAGTTTATTCCCATGAATTGCTGTTAATTTCCATGGAAATTCCCTGAATTCCGCAACCCTAGTTGTGAACCCTAAGCAAATGCATGCTAAGTCAATAAAAACATCGCTATGTTGAACATGACAATTTTATCCATTCTTATTCCAACATTTATACAAGTAAAATCACGCCGCCAAAAAATCTAAGACAAACAAAAAGGAAATGACGAAACAGGAAGCGCAAGAAACACAGAGGCTCAAAAAAACGAGGAGCTGAAAATAAATGATCAGAAATGCATTCAAAGGCACAAAAGAATTTGTTGGGTATTAGTATTATAGTACTGTATAAAACCTCGCGCAGGAAGTAGCTCGGAGATCGCATCGTGTAGTTTTGGCGTAAACGGAGAAAATTCGCACCGTGGCAAAAAGATCGCCTCAAAGCTGCGATTAGCATAGTCAGTCCACTGGACACTATATGGCCATAAGTATTGGGAGACCCGACTTTTCCAGCCATATGGGGTTCTTCTCCAAACTGTTACCACATGAGATTTTTCCTTCACTTGAACTTGGAGGACCAAAGCTGCTCCTGCATGACAGTGCCCCTGCGCACAAAGCCAGTTTCATGAAGATCTGCTTTCCATGGATTGAAGTGGAAAATCTCCTGGTTTTGAACTCCAACCCTATTGAACAGTTAATGTGAACATTGACTACACCCCAGGCCTCCTCACCTTCTCACCTACATCAGTACCTGACTTTACTGACACCACTGTGGCTGAAAGAAATCGTTACAAATCTCCACAAAATCTAGTGGAGCATCTGCCCAGAAGAGTGGAGGTTAGAGCAAATGGAGAATTAATAATTAAAAAAATAAATAAAAACACACCAGTCTTTTGGTCAGGTGTCCACTAACTTTTGGCCAGATAGTGTACCCTGGTAATGCTGTGAGCATCTTGCAGGCATTTGGGACTAAATTAGAGGAAATGGGGATGGACTTGCCTTCTTGAATTTGTCACCGCCCTCTGAGCCAGCTCCTGTGCCCTGGATCTCGGAAGCGCTCAGGTTCGGCTCGCCTGGGGTTTCTGAGGGAAAAAACACACACACACACACACAAACACATTACCCAGCGTATGTGGCAAATATTAACTAACACACACACACACACACACACACACACACACACACACAGAACATGGTGCTAATCTAGTACAGCAGACTGAACTTCATGGTCACGTCCTGCTTCCAACAATGGGTTATAGCAGGGCGCCTAAACTTTTACACCTTCTTATATGATGATTATTAATTATTTAGTTCTTGATACTCGCGACCTCGATAGTTGGCGACTTTGGATTTGGAACCGGACTGAGAGTAACTCGCGTATAATTTACATACAAATGTTTGAAAAACTATTATTGTAATTTAAAGTGGTAAATAAAACTTATGACACAAAATAAAATTTCTGACACAGTGATTCACACAGTAGAGCTGATTGAGAAAGGCAACATCAAAAGGAGAGACAAAACATCGCCCTTATTTTGTTACTCGCGACGGGTCATAGAACGAAACCCCCGCGAGTATCGAGGTTGTGCTGTGTGTGAATATATACAAAATATATATAGATATAAATATTCTTTCAACATTTTATTGATTATTAGTTTTATTTGTAATATATAAATAACAATCATTATAATCATATTTAACAAAGAATAATCTATTAAAAAATTTAATATAGTAAATGTTAATAATGAACAGATTTAATAAAAAATGTTTAATAAATACAATAATTTTTTATTTAAATTTTTTTTATTGAACAGCATTAATATATAAATCAATAAAACATTTCTAAATAGTGAACAATTATATT
>MU551667.1:397472-422472 GCA_024362625.1 Silurus asotus
AATAATGATAATTAAAAAAAATATAATAATAATAATAATAATGATAATAATAATAATAATAATAGTAATAATTTTCCTTTAACACACAATAAAGACCGAGCTGATTATCGTGTTTTGTTTGGAAATCGCGGCTGTGCAACTCATGCAAAAATAGAAAAAAAAAGGAAATTGTATCAGAAACACACAAGGGCTTTGAAGCTTTTTAGTCCCTCGTTGATTAACACTGAACTCAAAACTAATTTTCAAAACATAGTTCACAGTGACGGAGTGTCTCTAAATATTCCAGGAGAAAATACATTAAAGAGAAGCTCCTTCATTTTTACTCATTCATACCTTTACTTGATTTGGCCATTTGACTTATTTGTATTCCTTCTTTATTTTAAACAATATTTTAACTTGAGCAAAAAAATGTATAAATAAATAAATACAAATAGATAGATATCTAGATAGATGGACAGCTGATGTGGGGACAATGAAGGAAGACAGAGGGGGACACAGTGTGCTGTTTACACACCTAACAACAGACGCAGACCAGAAGCTCCAATGACTGCACTATTCACACCTGTGAAAAATGTGGAGGGAAGGAAAGGAGGGAACAAGAGGAACATATAAATATGAAAAAAAAAGGACTTGAAAAAAACAGCTGGACTGATTTCTTATGTTCCCTGAGAAGAAGCAGCAATTTAGACACTGTAAATCCAGAAAATCAGCCGGGATCATCGTCATCATCATCATCATCATCATCCTCATCTCATAATAATCAGTACAACAGTACATCAATACACTGATACAGGAAGTAGTGAGAAAAAAAATCAAAAAAAATTTATATATAATAAACGAGACATTTTTTATTATTCAATCAATTAATGAATTATAGTTTAAATGTTATAAAATTCAGTGCGTATTTTTATTTCTCACATG
The DNA here is from genome assembly GCA_024362625.1 of Silurus asotus. Classification (NCBI taxonomy): domain Eukaryota; kingdom Metazoa; phylum Chordata; class Actinopteri; order Siluriformes; family Siluridae; genus Silurus; species Silurus asotus. Next base: position 398,394 of record MU551667.1, read on the forward strand.
AACTTTACAGCACAGTGAAATGATTTATTTGCATATTCCAGCGATGTTAGGAAGGTTGGGGTAAGAGCACAGGGTCAGCCATGATACAGCACCCGTGGAGCACAGAGGGTTAAAGTCTTGCTCTGGCAGCTTGGTGTTACCGAGGCTTGAAACCCCTGACCTTCTGATCAGTAACCCAAACCCTTAATCAGTGAACCACCACTGCCCTGTGTTTGTAATTGCTTGTTTTTAATCTAAGGTGCAGGTCATTTCTTTGCTTTGTATTTTTTCCACTTGATTTTTTATATATTCTGAAAAGAATTATATTTCATTTTGATGCATCACTAATACAAATAACTTCAGCATATCGCTGTTGAATTCCGGCATCTGACTGGTTGTAAGGTAAAGAACAGTACAGACCAGAAGCTCTGACACAAAAAAAGCCACGAGGGTGTTAGTAAAGTCAGGTACTGAGGTAGGTGAGGTGAGGACGCCACTTTCAAAATCCATACCGATAGTTTTTCCGGGTTGCGTCTGTTGCCGAGTTGCTGAAAAGGTCCGCACGAGCACGAGCTCTAGAAGCGAATCACGGACACCACATGCCGTTCTTTTTTATTTTTTTTTTAAGACAGTATAATGCCAGGAGGAGTCGACTCACTGGACACCATAATTTTAAGCTTCTTAACTTGAACATGAAAACGGAAAAAGAACTGACGCATGTTACACGTAAATCGCTTGCAGTTCTTTAACTATTTAAGTTCCTTCTGTTTCACAAGTAAAATCTATTGATTGTTATTGAGGAGTCTATTTTATTCATTTTAAATGACAAAACTGAAAACAGAGTCACAATTATGAGTAGAGGTCGACCTCTAGAGGCGACACCACATGCTGTTTATTTGTGGTTTTTTTTTTTATTATTATTATTTATTTTGGATGTAATTGTTTTTATTTATTCGCTGTGTTACTTCAAGTTTTAATTTAAAAGTCTTATTTCACCCTAATTTGTATTAATATATTCATAGTTATATTAATTGTAAAAATTTTTATCATTCAGTACTTTTTTTTATAAACTTCAGTACTATTAATATTTTGGAAAGTTTTTTTTGTTTCATTTTAAAAACAATGACTGGGTGATTAATCGGTTATCGCCAAGTACGATCCAACCTAGCTATCGGTATCAGCCATTAAAGCATCCTCCGTCTTAGTGATAACAGTGTGTAGAAGAACCACACACGGCTAAAAAAAAATTAGTGTCCCAATATTTTTGACCATATATTGTACTTTTGTTGTATTACATTAGGAATCACTGTTCAGTACGGACGATCATTTTTCAAAACAAAACATGACAATGGAGCGTCTATTTGACGTTTGTTCCGCCTTTTTAGGCCACGCCCTATTTCTGGTGCAGTAAATTTCAACTACTTCAAGAACATGATTTGGCTTTGAGATGCAAAATATTTAAATTTTTTATCTCATTAGCGAGTCAGAGATACTGATACTGTGTGTGTGTGTGTGTGTGTGTGTGTGTGTGTGTGTGTGTGTGTGTGTGTACACAAGACTCACCGCTTGACAGCAGGCCCTTGAGGAAAGTGAAGTTCTCTCCGATCTTCTCGAAGTCCGGCAGCAGCTTGGCGATGTCCTCCATTTCAGGCAAAGCCCTCGCTAGCTTCTCTTTAGTACGATATAAACAACAAAGCCTCGTTATTGAGGTTTTCGAATCGATCTAACGACACGTCAGCGTGATTTTTGTTTTTATAAAGCACGTACCGAAGTCGATGTTGTCGCCGAGGTCCCAAACGAAGCCCGGGATGATCCACGTGTACTCGCTCAGATCAGGAAACATGTCCTTCCACTCGTCGTACGTCTACAAGGAAAGGCATGAGATTATCCATTATGGATCAGAAAAAAGAAAAGAATGCCCATGTCTACGTTTAGAGACAAGTGCAAAAGTATGTACCCCCTGTAGACACTGTGAGATATACACACACACACACACACACACACACACACACACAAGGTGGTATCAAAAAGATTTGTAGTTTCATAACATGCCGTCAGCAAAAGGCTGCACTCACAGTCACAGGGAGCACCGACCTCATAGCGTGCAGATATAAATATATAAACGTTGCGATAGTTGTAAAGTCTTGTAAAGACGGCTCAAAAGTATTCAGACCCTCTGGCATGGTGGCGGTACCTTTTTAGCGGTGTAGCCCCCTCCGACCGCAGACCCCAGCAGGATGTAGCGCAGTTTCAGCAGCCGAGCCGCCAGACGAGCCACCCAGAAGGAGCGCTGCTGCTGGTAGCCATGTCCCGAGCGAGACCTCGGTGGCCGCACAGGGAGCCTGGAGAGGGAGGTGTAAAGCCGGTGAGGGGGGCGCTGAGGGGCCGGGTTGGCAGAGTAGTGATGGTGGATGGCACGGGACAAGGGGTGGAGCTTCTGCAGCGGGATGCCAAGCCGAATTCCACCCAGTCTGGAGCGGAGAAGATTCCTGCACTCCATGCTAAAGAGGAAAAAAACCGCTTACGTCGTTAAAAACACCACTAAGAAAAAAAAAAAACGTGAAAAATATAAACAGCTCTTGATCTTCATTTTTTTGTTTTGGGTTTGTCAGGAGAACCAGTAGACCTTAGCACCATATGCTTCCAAATTTTGTCTCGAACGTCCAACCAGCAGGTCAAGGTGTGAAGGTCAGGTGTCCACACGGTGTACTGAGGTGCATGACCAAGTGAAACACAAGGATAAGACAAAGGTTTATGACCATTTGAGACACAAGAACACTGGAGGAACATCATGTCCACAGACCCAAGTTCTTTTTACTAAACCCTAAACTATATTCTGTTCTGGGACAATTTCCAAGGGCCTAAAAAAAATTACGAACTTTGAATCTACACATCTGTCTGGGTACATTTTCTTTTTTTTTTTTTCTCCACACACCAAGTGAGAGTTGAAGACGAGACAGAGCCACATGACGATGCGAGATGTGAGGGCAAGACAGAGCTACATGACAATGTGAGACATGACGGAGCGAGACAGAGCTACATGACCATGTGAGACAAGACGGAGCGAGACAGAGCTCCATGACAATGTGAGACATGACAGAGCGAGACAGAGCTACATGACCATGTGAGACTTGAGGACAAGACAGAGCTACATGACAATGTGAGACATGACAGAGCGAGACAGAGCTACCTGACAATGTGAGACATGACAGAGCGAGACAGAGCTACATGACAATGTGAGACATGACAGAGCAAGACAGAGCTACAAGACAATGTAAGACAGAGCTACATGACAATGTGAGACATGACAGAGCGAGACAGAAGTACATGACAATGTGAGACATGAGGACAGGACAGAGCTACATGACAATGTGAGACATGAGGACGAGACAGAGCTACATGAAGTGAGACGTGAAAACAAGACAGTGCTACATGACAATGTGAGACATGAGGACAAGACAGTGCTACATGACAATGTGAGACGTCAGGACGAGACAGAGCTACATGACGATGTGAGACGTCAGGACAAGACAGAGCTACATGACGATGTGAGACGTCAGGACAAAACAGAGCTACATGGCAATGTAAGACGTCAGGACGAGACAGAGCTACATGACGATGTGTGACTCAGAGTTGTAGTCTGATTTATCTGCAGTTTGAAATCTAGTGCACCAGTGTAGATTTATTCATTCATTCAAGTATGCAAGTGAGACACAAGAACCCTCAAGGAACATTTAAGTTCTTCTCACAAAACCCTACAACATATTCTGTCCTTTGTGTAGAAGTGTCCTGCTTTGGGACAATGTCCAAGAGCTCCATTAACCAGACCAACTGAGCATCTAAACACCTGTCCAGGAGTACTTTCGTTTTTGTTTTGTTTGTTTGTTTGTTTGTTTTTCACACACCTGGTGGGTCACACATGTCAGTCATGTGACCATCACTACTGTCAATGGTCTTGACCAAAAATGAGCTAATTGGGTTTATATGGGGAGCAAGAACTAGCCGTTTATGCTAGCTCTGTCTCGAAACTCCCCTTCCTCATTCCCACGTGATCTCTCTAATAGCTCTAATAGTGCACTAGATCGAGGGTCACTCTGGGGAGTAACATTTATAAAAGATTAGTTAGCTACCTAGCAGAGTGCGCATGCGCAAAAACCCATATACATATACACGTACATGTCCACATTATGTCTATATGCATGTATGTGCGCGCGCTCTTACCCGGTAAAGGCAGTTCCGGTCCGTAACATCTCCTAAAACCAGCAAACTACAGCTTTTTATTCATAAATGCAGGTCTACAAGGAGTATATTATTATAATATCTGTGTTTACTCCATATTTATTTTCGCCTCCTTCATCAGACCACCTGCTTTTCTAACAAGGACATCCCGAGCGCTCTCATGAGCAGTGTCAAACCCACCGGAAACGGAAGCTTCCGGACCACGACAAAATAAAAGTTGTCATAATATAAAAGACACGCATACAATAAAATTTATATAATATAATATACATATATATTTTTTTTATATATATCTTATTCTTATTTCGGCTTCTCCCTTTAGGGGGCGCCACAGCGGATCATCCGTCTCCATACCCCCCTGTCCTCTACACCTGTCTTCCCTCACCACATCCATAAACCTCCTCCTTGGTCTTCCTCTTTTCCTCCATCCTGGTGGCTCCATCCTCAGCCTTTTCCTACTGATATACCCCATGTCCCTCCTCTGCACATGTCCAAACCATCTTAATCACATTATTATTACTGTTATTGTTGCAAGTGGTGTAGTTGTTATTGTGGTTGTTGTGGTTGATTTGGTGGTGGTGGTGGTGGTAGTGGTGGTGGTTGCAATTGCTTTTGTGGTGGTGATGATCATTGTTGCATTTATTGTGAAGGTTGTTATGGTAGTGGTGGTGTTGGTTGTTGTTGTTGTTGTGGTGGTGGTTATTGTTCTTGTGGTGATGGTGGTGGTTGTTGCAATAGTTGTTATTGTAATGGATATTGTTGTGGTGATGGTTATTGTTGTTGTTCTTGTAGCTGTTGTAATGGCTGTTCTTGTAGTTGTTGTGGCTGTGGTTGATTTTGCAGTTGTTGGGGTGATGGTGGTGGTGGTGGTAATGGTTGTTGTGGTGGTTATTGTTCTTGTGGCGATGGTTGTGGATGTTGTTATTGTTATTGTTGTGGTGGTTGTGGTGGTTCTTGATCTTGTAGTTGCTGAGATGGTTGTTGTTCTTGTAGTTTTGGTGGTGGTTATTGTTCTTGTGGTGATGGTTGTGGTTGTTGCTATGGTTGTTATTGTGGTGGTAATTTTTGTGGTGGTAGTTGTTATTGTGGTGGTTGTTGTTCTTGTAGTTGTGGTGGTTCCTGATCTTGTGGTTGCTGTGATGGTTGTTGTTCTTGTAGTTTTGGTTGTGGTTATTGTTCTTGTGGTAATAGTTGTGGTTGTTGCTATGGTTGGTTATGGTTTCATTAAAAAACCTAATCTGGATCCAAACACGCTATGGAATTACAGACCCATTTTAAATCTCCCATTTATATCTAAGATTTTAGAAAAGATTGTCGCTGCCCAGTTCTGTTCCTACTTGCAAGAGAACAATATTCAGTCAGATTTTAGGCCCCATCATAGCAGAAAAACTGCCCTAGTTAAAATCACTAATGACCTGTTTTTAGCTTCAGACCAAGGCTTCATCTCGCTGTTAGTTTTACTAGATCTTAGTGCTGCATTCAACACTATAGATCATGATCTCCTCCTAGATCGCTTACAGAATTACATCGGCATTCAGGGACAGGCATTAAGCTGGTTTAAATCCTACCTGTCCGATCGTTACCATTTCGTAGATTTAAATGGAGAGTTATCCAGGCTAATGCTAGTGAATTATGGCATGCCACAAGGTTCGGTTCTGGGAACACTGCTCTTTACAATATACATGCTTCCGTTAGGAAATATTATTAGAAGGCATGGAATTAGCTTCCAGTGTTATCTTGATGATACCCAGCTATATATCTCATCTAAACCAGGCGATACAGCTCAATTAACTCGGATAACTGAGCGTGTTAGGGAAATAAGAGATTGGATGACCCATAACTTTCTACTACTAAATTCTATTTAGACGGAGATTTTGCTCATCGACCCAAAAACTAGCATACAGAAGCTCCAGCATCTCAACCTGCATTTAGACGGATGTTCTGTAACCACTAGTTTGATGGTAAAAGACCTGGGAGTTATTTTAGACAGCGACTTATCTTTTAAAAATCACATCAACCAAGTTACAAAAACAGCCTTCTTTCACCTTAGAAATATTTCTAAGTTTAGAAACATGTTGTCTAAATCCGATGCAGAGAAGCTCATCCATGCGTTCATGACCTCCAGAATAGACTACTGTAATGCGTTACTAGGTGGATGTCCTGCATCATTAATAAACAAGCTTCAGTTAGTTCAGAATTCGGCAGCAAAAGTTCTACCCTAATTCCTCTCCACTGCTTCTCTTTCTCTCCCCATCCCGAGGCTTTCTGAGGTTCCTCCAGCTCCAGTCACGTCCCACCTCGTGAAGATTATGAACTTTAAAGAAGTAGATGCCGAACCTCGCAAACATCCCGAACCATCTAGAGACGTACCAGTGCCAATTGGATCCCACTACATGTGTGGTTTTGACATTGGACCTCCTGGAGTGTTTAAAGGCTCTGGCATGGAGAAGCTGATTCTGGATCTGTGATAATCACAAATGTGGGCTCAGTAGCTCGTAATTTTATACCAAATACTGTAGAAAGAACATTACTTATAATCTTCAGTGCTCATGTTAGTTCTCACTCTCCAGTTTTCTGTACTGTTGAAAGATTTATGATCAAACTCTTGTCTCAAATGACGATGGGTTCCACTTTTGAGTTTGGTTCCTCTTAAGGTTTCTTCCTCATTACATCTAAGGGAGTTTTTCCTTGCCACAGTTGCCACGGCTGCTCATCAGGGATAAACACACACCATTCGCGTTGACTGTTGATTTCTTTAAAGCTGCTTTGAGACAATGTCTGTTGTAAAACTTGAGTTGATGAGGTGGTAATTTTTGTGGTGGTTGTTTTTCTTATAATTGTGGTGGTAATTGTTATTGTGGTGGTTCTTGTTGTTGTGGGTGTGGTGGTTGTTGTTCTTGAAGTTGTGGTGGTTGTTATAGTCTTTGTAGTGTTTTTTTTTCTTGTCATTTTTGTGGTGGCTATGGTGCTATTTTTAGTTGTTGTTGTGTTTGTGGTGGTTGTTATTGTGCTAATAGTGGTTGTTGTTGTGGTGGTGGTTATGGTTGTTGTTATTCTTGTAGTTTTTTGGTGGCTATGGTGCTATTTGTAGTTGTTATTGTGGTGGTTGTTGTTGTGGTGATGGCGGTTGTTGTTTTTGTAGGTTTGTGCTATGCTATGAATAATATCCTGATTAATAAAGAGTAAAATGAATAATAGTTTGATATAAACTGTGTAATGAAGGTTGTTATGGGTGGTCTTTTGGAGACAGAGGACATGTTGGCTCGATAGCGTCTCGTGTCTCCAGCCTGAGGCGGATTAATCACCGGCTTTGATCAGTCTGCTCTCCATTCACATTTATATATATCGGCACCCCACAGGGTCACGGCTGGTGTTCATACACATGGCAATCCTGCACGGTTGACCAAATGAACACTGCGCACACAGACACACACACACACACACACACACCATACTCAGAGTCAAATGATGAGGAAAGAAGAAAAAAGATAGAAAGATAGAGAGAGAAAGAGAAATAGCGATAGACAGAAATACAGATCTTATGCATGTGTAATGATGCCTTATGAACACTCACATCGAGGAGAATGTTCATGAGTTTGTTGTCATTTGAGTATGTGAAACAAAAATGTGGAGTTCCACTGTATGACACAATTATATGACTCTACAGAATGTATAGCCACGTTAAACTAACAAAAGATGTTATTGTGACAGCTTATGACTGTTGGAATAAACAGTTATAAACAGGTTTGTGTGCGTTGTTTTATTCATGAGCTTTTTACATTATTTGTGTACATGAAACAAAGACGTGGACACTGAAGAATATTAACAAAATGTATTATTATTATTATTATTATTATTATTATTATTATTATTATTATTATAACAGCTTGTGCCTGTTGGAATATGAATGTATAAGCAGGTTTATGTCAGTAGTCAGGAAGGTCTTACGTAGCCTTTTAGCTGACTTACATCCTCAGTGTGCTTACCAATGTTGAAATAAGCATTAATATCAAAATAAATTATTTAATTGATTCATTGATTCATTAATGAACTGAATGGTTCCCTGTTAAAATCTTTATATGAGCTTATGTATGCTTTATAATGTAATAAAATAGATAAACAAAAATCCATGGTTCTCTCTCCATGTCACCCCGTTTACTCTCTGTCTCTGTTTAGTTAAACATGCTCCTGAGGTACGAGTGATCGGTGATCCTTCGGTGAACATCTGGATGGAGTTCTCTTTGATTAGAGACACTCTGTGCAGCAGGAGATTCAGCTGGAGTTCCACATGACCAGACTTTCACCCAAATGAGGATGAGGTTCTTCTTTAGAGTCTGCTTCCTTTCAAGGTTTTTTTCATCATAACATCTAAGGGAGTTTTTCCTTGCCCCAATCTCCCCCAGGCTTCATCATCAGGAATAATTACACATCATTCACTTAAATTCTTAAATTCTGTAAAGCTGTTTAAAACAATGTCAATTGAAAAAGTGCTACGGAAAAAAACTTTTTGCGGATGATTTTGGGACTAACATTAATATCAACAGAAAAGAAAAAATGATGTACTTTACAGCTAAATTCTTTCTTCACATACCCCAGTGACGTTAGGAATCTGGGGTCAGAGCGCAGGGTCAGCCACGATACAGCGCCTCTAGAGCACGGATGGTTTAGGGACTTGTTCAGGGTTTCCCAAGAGTGGCAGATTGGCAATTCCAGGGCATGAACTCCTGACTTTCTGATCAGTAACTGAGAGCCTTAACAACTGGTGTCTCAGGAGTCCAGTTTACAAGAAAAGTCTGCATTTGGCGCATATCATTGAAAAGTACACCACAACAATGATGGAAATGCAAGAAATCAACATTTGATGAAGATGGTTTACTTTTAAAGTCTGGTTTCTCTCAAGATTTGTTCATCATGAGGTCTCATGTGGTTTTTCCTTGCCACAGGCTTGCTCAATTGGAATAAACCTAAAGCTGCTTTGAAACAATGTCCATTGTTAAAAATTGCTCTAAAAATGAAACTAAATCGTATTGAATTCTTGCTTGAAAACCTGCCTGATTCATTCTGACACCTTTCTTCTGGGTCTTTTCAATTGAAGATCATGCACTGGTGCTGCAGATGGTTCCTCATGAACAAGATTCACAAGGTTCCTGTGGAGGTTTACACTCAAGAACCATGAAGATTGACTGGAATTAATAGAAACAGTCAGTCATGGTTTACAATGTTAATAATCTCAACAATGATGTCCCCCAATGGTCTCCCCCAGATGAGAATGGGTTCCCTTGGTTCCTCTCAAGGATTTTTCCTCATGAAGTCTCAGGAAGTTTTACTTTGCCACATCTACCACTGGATCACACATTAGGGATAAACTTATAGGGATCAATTTATACATTTTAAACGTATATTTGCTCAAACTATGTTTGGTTTATAAAGGGTTATGAGCACCAATGCTATGGATAGTGTTCACTGGCTTTGGACGTAGATGAAATATGAATGTGGAGTTGGACTGTATGACGTATGACAGCTATAAGACTGGACAGAATAAATAGTTATACTATGTCAACCTGACATAAGCAATTATAAACAGGTTGATGTCAGTAGTCGGAGCTTATGTGGCCTCTTCACTGATTCTTCCTCGGCATGCTTATGAAGCCAGAAGGCAGTGTTATGACAGTTCGCACTTGTTGATATAAGCATTTCTATATAGGTTTATGTCAGTAGTCAGGAGAAGCTCATGTAGCCGCATAGGCCGATTTTATTCAGCATCATAATGCATCATAATGCTTTTGAATTGGGGATTAAGCCTTTATAGATGTGAACATACACTACATATGCTTTCTGAAAGCCGACATAGGCAGGAGGTAGTGTTATGTCAGCATACGAATGCCGAAATACGCATTTATTAACGTGAGCTCATGTATGGCCTATGAACACCAACAATGTACAGAGAATTAGAATCAGAAACATGTGTGGCAGATCCAGGTACAGTAGATTCATCTGGAATCAACCTGACCTTTTACATGAGAGCGTACGCTCGCTTTATGTCAGCGGTCGGAGTTATATAGCCTTATGAACACTACCCGTGAGTACAGTTCACGAGACACAGACATCATGATGTTCTGGCTGATTTTTTTTCTCTGCCCTGAGGGACGGTGTCATGAGCGACCGCACACACAAGCGCAGCTGGACAGTAGACGGAGGTGGAGGAAGTGTGTCCCAGATCACTCATTCATGAAACCTCATCTGTGATATTTTCCAAAAACAGGGTCACAGCCTGCAATACAGTTAAGAGGCGTTCCTCCGGGAATTATAGGTCAGTGAACACACACACACACACACACACACACACACACACACACACACACACACACACGTGCAGGTCAGTTATGTCTGAAACTCAGCATGACACTGAGATGATTGGAGCAGAGTGTGTGATGCTGCACACACAACCCCTCGAAGCTGCAGCCTGTAACTATTGACAGCTTTCATGCGAGCGGAAAGTGTGTGTGTGTGTGTGTGTGTGTGTGTGTGTGTGTGTGTGTGTGGGTGCCCTCTAGGCACTGCAATGGAAGTATTTCAACAGCAGAGCCCCCCCACAGCCCGCACACGTGCGCGCACACACACACACACACACACACACACACACAAAACCTAATTCGGTTTCCACCTCACACTTTGGTACTCTCTCTCTCTCTCTCTCTCTCTCTCTCTCTCTCTCTCTCTCTCTCACTCTTTCTTTCACTCCCTCTTTCTGTCTCTCTCAATCTGCTCTCTCTCTTTTAACATTTTTTTTGTCTGTCTCTCTCTCTCTCACTCCCTCATTCTGTCTCTCTTTCAGTCTCGCTCTGTCTTTCCCTCTCTCTCTCTCTCTCTCTCACTCACTCTCTGTCAGTCTCTCTCTCTCTCTCATTCTTTCTCTTTCTTCTCTTTATATGCACTCACTTGCTTGCCTCTCTTTTCTTTCTTTTTTTCTTTCTTTCTTTCTTTCTTTCTTACGTCTCTGTCTATTTATCACTCTTTCTTCTCTCTTCTATCTTTTTTCTTTCTTCAATCTCTCTTTCTCTCTCTCTCTCTCTCTCTCTCTCTCTCTCTCTTTATCTTTTACTCCCTCCTTCTGTCTATTTTAATCTTTCTCTCTGTCATCTCTCTCTTCCCTCTCTCTCTTCCCTCTCTCTCTCTCTCTCTCTCTCTCTCTCTCTCTCTCTCTCTCTCTCTCTCTCTCTCTCTCTCTCTCTCTCCACCCCTCCCTCATTCTACAATGCTAAACACTCACAGTCAACCCGCATATTTAAACACTCGGTCGTGTCTTATAAATCTCACCTGAACCGGCTCAGTGATCAGTCCCTCTGACCTCCTCAGATCATCTGCGCATCTTCAGAGCCTCAGAGTTCCTTCACCTTCCTGTCCAAGCGCTAATTGGGTTTTTACCCCAGAGTTTATTTAAGTTTGGGAGCCCCAGCGAGAGCTCCACACCCCCCACCTCCAAGCTGTCTCTACGTCTGCTCCCTGCCCTCATCGTGGACAACGATGAGGACGATGATGGAAACTTCACCAACTGGATGAGCAGCTACTGGGGCCACGGAGGCCGAGACGAGCGAGCCAAAGAGCGCAAGAGGAGCTTCAGAAAGTCCAGGAACTCCACAGGTGACCGCAGAGCTTCACTGCCCTGTATGGTACGTTTCACTCAATTACTCTATAACTCTATTATATAACTGTAATTTAGAGCAGAGCTTCTCAAAGATCAGGATGTGACCCTGTACCAGGACATGGAAGAGATGCTACTAGGTCATAAGAATGCTCTCAGGAAAAAGGTCTAGAGACATGACACTGTATTATTAATGATATGATTTGCCCATTACGATCCACATTTACATACTTCGTCATTTCAGAAAACAACTGTTGCAGCTGTTTCTCAACAGCTGCAACAGGTTTAGTACATTGTTAAGATCAGAAAATAACAAGCGATGGTGATGACAGTAAGAGAAACAGCTACTGAGAAAGAAAAGCAGGAAATGAGCGCAGCCTGTAACTTTCTTTCGGCTTCTCCCATTAGGGGTCCCCATAGCGGACCATCCGCATGTTTGATGTTTTGATGTTTGGCACATGTTTTTACGCTGGATTCCTCTTCTGAACGCAACCCTCCCCATTTTCCGGGCTTGGGACCGGCACTAAGGCTTGTGCAACCCTAATGGCTGGGGTTGGTTCCCTGACCGGGGATCGAAACCGGGCCGCATCGGTGAGGGCGCCGCATCCTAACCTCTAGACCAGCAGCATGTAACTAGGACAAAAATTTTTTTTCCGATTGCAGCATGTGAAGAAATCCGCTGCGTTTTTTTTGTTCAGCCTTAATTTTGCTCTTCTTTAAAAACCATGAAGTGGTGTGTGGCAGGAAATTAAAAAAATATATAGATTTATAGATCTGCACTACAACGGCAACAAAAATTGGCTGCAACATCACGCATCACGTCTTCTGTCTGTATGCATCTGGGAACTGAGGAGACCAGTTGCTAAAATTATGGGCGAGAAATATTGTCCATATGTGTCTGATACAGGATTCTATCTGCTTAACAGTTCTGGGTGTCCTTTCTTGTGTTTTTTGTTTCGCGATGCGCCAAATGTTTTTAAACAGTGAAAGGTCTAGACTGCAGGCAGCCCAGTTTGACTTTTCTACTACCAAGTCTTGCTATTGTAGTAGCTGCAGTATGCTGTTAGCATTGTTTTGTTGACGTATGCAAGGGCTTCCCTGAAAAAGACATTGTCTAGATAGCAGCATTTGTTGCTCTAAAATCTGTATATATTATTCAGGAGTAATGGAGCCTTTCCAGATGTGCAAGCCGCCCATTCCACAGGCACTGATGCACCACCATACCATCAGAGATGCAGCTTTTTGAACTAAGTGCTGATAACAAGCCAGATGGTCCCGCTCCTCTTTAGTCCGGAGGATGTGTTGTCCATGATTTCCCAAAAAGCATTTTATTTTGATTTGTCTGACAAAAGAACAGTTTTTCACTTTGCTTCAGTACATTTTAAATGAGCGTTGTCCAAGAGAGAATGGCAGCATTTCTCGATCTGAAGGTGTTAATGAGCCCATGCAATGATTTCAATATAGAGAATCATGAACGTTTCAAATGCAGTGCTGCCTGGGGGCCCCGAAAATCATGATCATCCAGTATTGAGTTTCCCCCTTGTCCCTTGTGCACAGATATTCCTCCAGATTCTTTGAAACTTTTGATTGTATTGTATGTACTGTAAAGAATACAAAACTGTTCTTGAATTTGATGTTAAGGAACACGATTATGAAATTATTTTACAATTTGTAGACACGGTCTTTCACAGATTGGTGAAGTTCTGCCAATCTTTACTTCTAAGAGACTCTACCTTTCCAAGATACACTGTTTATACCCAATTATTTTACTGACCTGATATCAACTTTTTAATTTAAATTACACAAACTCAAATTTCCAGACTTTTGTTGCCCCGTCCCAACCCAGTGTCGTTGCCATCAAATTTAAAATGACCATTAAATTAAATGATTATTAAAATGGAACATTTAATCAGATTGATATGTTTTCTATTTTTTTTAAAATTGTAAATAGAATTTTGTTATTATGAGATTTTTATTTTTATTTACATTTAAAATCTTTAGAACTTATTATTATTATTATTATTATTATTATTATTATTATTACTATTATTATTACTATTATGATTATTATTATTATTACTATTATTACTATTATTATTATTATTATTATTATTATAAATGAATGAAACGAAAATTATAAACTAGTTACATTTTCCGAATGTTTTGCATTTAATATTATTATTATTGCTATTATTATTATTATTATTATTATTTTCTAATATATTTTGTCATTTCACAGTCCCAGCTGGAGGCCATGCATCTAAAGCATCCCTTGACTCCCATAAAATTGAAGAGCCACGATAAGGGGAAGGAGTTGCGCTCGCACCCTCACGCTCGCCGTGTCTCCTCAGACGAGTACCGAGGGAACAGAACTGGAGGAGCGGAGAGTGGCATCAGCACCGTTCCCGATCTCACCGAGTCCTTCAGGAGGATGCTGCGTTTACGCAGAGTCTCCTCAGTGGTGAGCGCTCGTGCATTTCACAGACATCTGTATGAACATCTGTGTAATATAATCATGGCTTTAGCTCAAATGATCACAGAACATTAGTTTTTTTTGTTCACCAACATTTAGACTGATGCGGATAAAGCGTATCTGATTTGTCATGAAGAACTGCGCAGGAGAGGAGTAGAAGCAGGAAAAGGAGGCCAAGAACTTCACTGTTCTCATCACTTCCATAAAGAGGTAAGAGAAAGAAGCCGACATTAAACTGATGTTCTCTATAATTGTTGGGACTGGGACTATTTGCATTTCTGTCGTTCCTCAGCTGATCCAAAGTCCCCTACAATTATCTTATTTAGGTAATGTCCACACTGATACATGTTTCCAAAGTGAGACAGTTTCAGACGTTTCATCGTGGATGAGCAACTTTTGGTAAACGATTGAAAACAATAGAGTGGATGGACAAACAGCTTTTTTAGATAGAAACAACCAAGAAATCCAGATGTGCCTTATACAGGTGAACACTTGAGGGTTAAGGGCCTTGCTCAGGGGCCCAGGAGTGGCAGTTTGCTTTTCAATTTGAACTCACAACATTTTTGACCAGAAGTTCTCACTAAGATACCACCTCCTAGCAGATTAGAGGAGTAATAGTCAGATAGTTTTAAAATGAGGCACAGCAAATCAAGTGAACCCAAGAGCTGAGAAAGACTCGATCTAAATATTTCAATATATAAATATATATCTGTAATGAATTAGATTTTCTTGCGTTACTGTAATTGAGTAGTTTTTACTGTAAAATCTGTAATTTAACTTTTCATTACTTACATTTACGCCATTTGGACTTATCCAGAGCGACTTATTGACTCAGACAACTGAGCAGGTAAGGGGTTAAGGGCCTTGCTCAAGGGCCCCACAGTGGCAGCTTGGTGGTGCTTGGATTTGAACTCAGGACCTTTCGATCCAAAGTGTTTTGTTTGACATATTGTACTTAACTAAACTTAAAATTGCATCTGCTACTTAGTGAAAATAAAATAAAACAAAAAGAGGAAGACCAAGAAGGAGGTTTATGGTTGTGGTGAGGGAAGACATGCAGGTGGTTGGTTTGAAAGTGGCAGATGTAGAGGACAGAGTGAGTCGGAGACGGATGATGGTGACCCCTAAAGAGAGCAGCCAGAAGAAGAAAAAGAAGAAGAAGAAAAATAAGTAGAAGACAAACCTTACAAACAAGTAGGGAACAACATGAGGGAACAATGAGGACATCTGGTGGACAAAGGGATCAACGCAGGACAAACCCCTGACAGGAACGCAATTCCTGCCAAATTCTTGTTACTTTTTTCCTACATAACACTTTGATAGAGATAAACTAAAGCAGCAAAATGATACTAGGATTCAGAAAGATTTTTAATGGTGTAATAATTTTTTAAAAAGGAAGCAGGACAGAATATAAGATCAGCTGGGTTCAGTACAGAACTTCACTTTTACCAAAAAAAAGTCCTCATATAAAAACGCACCTGAGAATCCACTCCTATAGTCTGCTTTTCTTACCTGAACTTGTTTTTTGTATTAATATGAGCTTATTTACTGTACCTGAATAAAATATTGCCACGTGTTAGCCTCATATCCTGTAGTCCCCTGATAGATGTGGGTCTTCAGCTTATTCTCTGATGATTGGTCCCATTGTGAAGGTGAGGAGGCCGGAGCAGGGCGCGCGTCCACGCAGCCGGAGTAATGCAGCCGTTTGTGAAAACAGGAAGGAAGTACCATTCTGCAGCGAACAGGAAGAATACCGACTGCCCCGCCAACGCCTGTCGCTACGCAGAGAGCGCTGAGACACAACAAGACATTCCTGCAAAGACATTTCTCACGTCTTTTAACTTTCAGCCTGAGAATTCCTTTCGCTTTTTCTCTTCCAAAACTTCCCTGTGTGGGTTTTTACAGGGTGTGGCAAAAGTGGTGATGAATTAAGACAGAGATCGATTCAGGATCTCAGCGACATTCTTCAAATATCCAGCAAATTATCTGCATATTTTTGCGCCTGTTTTCATAGTCAGTGGTTGAGAACTTCTTTGAAAAACAACTTAGCGGTGGTTACGCTACACTTTTCAGTCAGTCGAACTCCCATCCGTATACCTGCGAACGCTAGAAAAAGGAAAACATACGCAGATTTCACAGCGTGACAACGTTTGTTGACGCTTTTCAAACCCTGATTTGCAAATTCTTGACACATTACAGCGCAACAAATAATCTGACTGATCAAGGAAGAGATGTGAATGA
Organism: Silurus asotus; assembly: GCA_024362625.1. Classification (NCBI taxonomy): domain Eukaryota; kingdom Metazoa; phylum Chordata; class Actinopteri; order Siluriformes; family Siluridae; genus Silurus; species Silurus asotus. The sequence continues at coordinate 414,968 of MU551667.1, forward strand.
CTTGCAGCAGAACTTGTCGGAAAAATGTAAAACAAATTACAAATAATGGTGAAAGTCTAGCGTGAGCTTCCCTGTAATCTGGGGCGCAACCCAACTCTGAATACGTGTAACTTTCTTTTTTTTTTGTTTAAGTAGCCAACTGATTGTCCTAACTCCTAATATTTATACCTAATCTCCAATGCTGCAAATCTTTTGGCTTATCTGATGACAGCATGACATTTAACCGGCGTTTCCTCCATGTTGGATTTTCTGAAGTCTCACGCAATACAGATTCAACAAACTCGACCCACATAGCAATTTTTCTCCGGCCCACACAACCAGCTTTCGCTTGGCCCACAATGAATTACGATCCTAGTGTGGACCAGGTCTGGATTCCAGACAAGGGCCACACATGGGCCATAACTGACCCAAGTCTCAGCCAAGTTAAATACCCATAACTGGTCCTAAATGACATCTGGCCCATGTCTTGTAAACAGCCTTAAAAACGGTACCACCTCTGCCTAACCGGGCCATGTTTGGCCCACATGCTGTATGCCAGTGCTGGATGAATGCCAGCTGTGCCAGATGAATGCCAAATCTGGGCCAAATTAGTTTGCTGACTGGGTCTAACCATTTTTAGCAAAGTGTGAAATCTTGCTCACTGTTTCTTTTCTAGTTTCGAGCTTTTGCATTTATACAGACGGACATTTCATTTCATTTTTATTGTCAGGGTGTGGCATTTATAATGGTACGTTCACCTTCATGTAGTTTGTACACAAATAAACATGAATTGAGTTGCCTCTGAAAATTAGCATACATTCGGGAACACACTGTATATATATAGCGTGTGGTTCTACTAGCACAGAGTTGGAGGTACACAGTTGTTAAGGACGTCATTGGATGCATTTGGTAGCATGACAATTTTTCTTTCGCTTGAACTAGAAGACATGTTTCAGCATGATAATCACAAAGCCAGCTCCATGAAGTAGCAGATCAGTGTAGTAGTAGTAGTAGATGAGTGTCCTGCTGTAGATCTATACACCACTGGACCGGACCACCGGACCACTGGCTGCACCCCAGACCTCCTCGCCAAACCTGACTTTAATAACACTTTGTTGGGTGAATAAATCTCCACAAATCTCCACAAAATCTAGTGGAACATCTTCCCAGAAGAGTGGAGACTAAATGTGGAATGGGATGTTCAAAAAGCACACTGATATTTTGCTCATCCACATTTATACTATTCATACAACTGAGCAGCTATGGGGTTAAGGGCCTTGCTCAGGGGCCCAGGAGTGGCAGCTTGGTGGGGCTGGGAATCGAAATCAAACCCTTCGGATCAGAAGCCCAACGCCTTCACCGTTAAGCAACCACTTTCCCATCGATTAGGATCAAAGTTTTTGAACTTGTAACATTGTCAATACATTTTGGGTCCATTTTTATTTCCACACAAGTACAGAATCTAATAATTGTACATAAATAGGATTTTGTTCTTTTTTAAATATTAATAGATGCATTGTATTAAATCGTTTAACCCACTGTATTCTTTTTTTTTTTACATGTTTACCTAAAAACAATCACCCATTTGTTGGGAAATAAAATAATTGAAGATAAGAGTCGGACTGTTCTTACACCACACTGCGTGGGAGTTTATTAACTTCCCGATTTCTCAGCTAATTTCAAAGCATAGAAAGTATTCAGGCTAAAGAAAGACACAAAAAATTAAAATACCACAGCATTACACATTTTGAAATGGTCAGAAGGTGTTTTAAGAACACACCAGGTGACGTCTCGTCTTGAGACAAACTCACGTTCATGTCAGTTCATGTCCCATTTCTCTGATGAATAATTTATTTTGCCAAATATTGTACACATTTTCATGAATTTGGACATCATTCAAGGATATAACACATTCTTCGTCTGTTTTTTAACATCGAAAAACTTCTAAAAATCTGAAATGTTTCTCTCTTAAAGAAATATTGACACAAATGTACTTATTAAGACTTAAATATGTCAAGTTACATGCTCAATACTTAGTGTACTAATATATATATATATATATACACACACTCTCAAAATTAAATACAATATTTAGGCCACACCCACTTTCAAAATCATGGTATATTCAATTATGGGTCATAACTCTGAATATAATTTTCAACCAGGAAAACACAAAGACAGCACCAGGATAACGATGCACAGGTGGAAACAATGAGCACCAATAAGGGAAGATAAAAAACACAATGGCGACATCTGGTGGGAAAAAACAGTATCTGTCAGATCCTGACATCATCATGATGGAATTTCTGCTCAGAAGATCGTGACATCAGACAACATGGCGGCTCACACAGTATTAGCTTACAGTCTACCTGTATCACTCTCACTGTTTCTCTCTATCAGTTTACCTGTATCACTCTCTCACTCACTCCTTCTCTCTATCAGTTTACCTGTATCACTCTCTCATTCCCTCTCTCTATCAGTCTACCTGTATCAGTCTCTCACTCCTTCTCTCTATCAGTCTACCTGTATCACTATCTCACTCCCTCTCTCTATTAATCTACTTGTATCAGTCTCTCACTCCTTCTCTCTATCAATCTACCTCTATCACTCTCTCACTCCTTCTCTCTATCAGTCTTCCTGTATCATTCTCACTTATTCTCTCTATAAGTCTGCCTGTATCACTCTCACTCCTTCTGCCTATCAGTTTACCTGTATCACTATCTCACTCCCTCTCTCTATCAATCTACCAGTATCACTCTCTCACTCCCTATCTATATCAATCTACCTGTATCACTCCTTAACTTCCTCTCTCTATCAATCTACTTGTATCACTCTCTCACCCCTTCTCTTTATCAGTCTACCTGTATCAGTCTCTCACTCCTTCTCTCTATTAATCTACTTGTATCACTCTCTCACTCCTTCTCTCTATCAATCTACCTCTATCACTCTTTCACTCCTTCTTTCTACCAGTCTACCTGTATCACTCTCTCACTCCTTCTCTCTATCAGGCTACCTGTATCACTCTCTCACTCCTTCTCTCTATCAGGCTACCTGTATCACTCTCTCACTCCCTCTCTCTATGAATCGACTTGTATCACTCTCTCACTCCTTCTCTCTATCAGTCTACCTGTATCACCCTTTCACTTCTTCTCTCTATCAGTCTACCAGTATCACTGTCTCACTCCCTCTCTCTATCAATCTAATAATATATCACTCTCTCACTCCCTCTCTCAATCAGTCTACCTGTATCACTTTCTCACTCCTTATTTCTGTCAATCTACCTGTCACTCTGTCTTTCTTTCTTTCTTTCTTTCTTTCTTTCTTTCTTTCTTTCTTTCTTTCTTTCTTTCAAACTTTTCAGAAAAGTTTGCTTTGTCAAGCACCAAAGACATTTTTATTTTATTTTGTAAAGAAATATTCTGGTGTTTATTATAGAGACCATCAACTATACAATAACACAGTTATCATGATCATGACTTCTAAACTCTGGAGTGCAAGTCGTGACTGTGTGCACGTACACACACACACACACACACACACACACACACACACACAGTGCGTTGGTGTACCCACCCTACATAATTACAGTTTTTTTCTCCTGCTATAATGAGTGAGGGATGTATAAATGAGTGTATTATACACTTTCACAGTTATTAAGTGTCTCGAACACTACAAAGTTTTTGAAACACGCCCAGGGGCACTTTATATTCACCCCCTCCCCCAAAATCTCCCATCCCCCAAATATGTAAGAGGGTTGGGTGGTAAAAAAAACAAACAAACAAGCAAGTAAGTAGACAAAGAAACAAGACAAAATAAATATTTGACATTTCTACAGCAGATTTCCTTCCAGCAAACATGTAGAGGAGAAGAACCAGCAGGCGGGGGAGAATGCACACGTGGAATTCACTCCAGTAAGCCAATGGCATTCCTCCCGACCAATCACAGACCAGAGGAGTGACGTTACCGTCAGGATTAAGCCAATCGCTGATGAGGTGGGCGGGCTGCTCTGAAATAACGGGTGAAAAAATACAAGGGAAAAAAAGAAAATCTGGGGGAAAAAGTGAACAGGTAAAGAAGAAAAAGCAGGAAACAGTTGATGAAGAGCAGGGAGAAGGTCTTTTACGTGATGTTGTTGAAGTTTTTCTTTTAAAAGCGGAGAAAAAGAACATCTGGTGTGGGATTTCATCTGGAGAATAAACACTTCCTTTCATCCCTCCAGTCTGTAAGTCTGTAAATATATACTCTCTTATTTATATGATTAAATGTGTTGAGTGTAATTGAGTTGAAATAGATTTAAAAATTATTTATTTGTAAAATGATAGAAAGATTGTATCCACTCCAGTATATAGGAATAATAATTCTCTTAATTTTTTACAAAAACAAACCAACAAATAGTTATAAATTCAGTATTGATTTATTATTAACCTTTTCTGCAATTTTAGGTTGTTTTCTTTTTTTGAGAAAAGAAAATTTGTGTAGTTGTTCTTCATGAGAAGTCTTTCTCTCCCAATATATAGTTTTGTTTGTTCTTTCTATCTTATTTTCGGAAAATATGTAAATATACCAACCCCACAAATTCAATCCAAATAGACATTTTATTAAAGCAGGGAGAAAAGTACTGTATAGTACAGTGTGGTATAGTGAAATGTAGTATTGTGTAGTAGAGTATAGTGTTGTGTAGTGTATTGTAATACAAGGTAGTATAGTGTTGTGTTGTGTAGTGTAGTATAATGTATGGTAGTATAGTGTTGTGTTGTGTAGTGTAGTATAATGTAAGGTAGTATAGTGTTGTGTTGTGTAGTGTAGTATAATGTAAGGTAGTATAGTGTTGTGTTGTGTAGTGTAGTATAATGTAAGGTAGTGTTGTGTTGTGTAGTGTAGTATAATGTAAGGTAGTGTTGTGTTGTGTAGTGTAGTATAATGTATAGTGTAGTAAAAAATAGGGTAGTATAGTGTTGTATTGTGTAGTGTAGTGTAGTGTAGTATAATGTAAGGTAGTATAGTGTTGTGTAGTGTAGTATAATGTAAGGCAGTATAGTGTTGTGTAGTGTAGTATAGTATAGTGTTGTGTTGTGTAGTGTGTATAATGTAAGGTAGTGTTGTGTTGTGTAGTGTAGTGTAGTGTTGTGTTGTTTAGTGTAGTGTAGTATAATGTAAAGTAGTATAGTATAGTGTTGTGTAGTGTAGTGTAGTATAATGTAAGGTAGTATAGTGTTGTGTTGTGTAGTGTAGTATAATGTATAGTGTTGTAAAATATAGGTTAGTATAGTGTTGTATTGTGTAGTGTAGTGTTGTGTAGTGTAGAATAATGTAAGGTAGTATAGTGTGTTGTGTAGTGTAGTATAATGTAAGGTAGTATAGTGTTGTGTTGTGTAGTGTAGTATAATGTAAGGTAGTGTTGTGTTGTGTAGTGTAGTGTAGTATAATGTAAGGTAGTATAGTGTTGTGTAGTGTAGTATAGTGTAATGTAAGGTAGTGTTGTGTTGTGTAGTGTAGTATAATATAAGGTAGTATAGTGTTGTGTTGTGTAGTGTAGTATAATGTAAGGTAGTGTTGTGTAGTGTAGTATAATGTAAGGTAGTATAGTATAGTGTTGTGTAGTGTAGTGTAGTATAATGTAAGGTAGTATAGTGTTGTGTAGTGTAGTATAATGTAAGGTAGTGTTGTGTTGTGTAGTGTAGTGTAGTATAGTGTAAGGTAGTGTAGTATAGTGTTGTGTAGTGTAGTGTAGTATAATGTAAGGTCATATAGTGTTGTGTTGTGTAGTGCAGTGTAGTATAATGTATAGTGTAGTGTTGTGCTGTGTTGTATAATGTAAGGTCATATAGTGTTGTGTAGTGTAGTATAGTATAATGTAAGGTAGTATAGTGTTGTGTTGTGTAGTGCAGTGTAGTATAATGTATAGTGTAGTGTTGTGTAGTATAATAAAAAGTCATATAGTGTTGTGTTGTGTAGTGTAGTATAGTATAATGTAAGGTAGTGTAGTGTTGTGTTGTGTAGTGTAGTATAATGTAAGGTAGTATAGTGTTGTGTAGTGTAGTATAGTGTAATGTAAGGTAGTATAGTGTTGGGTTGTGTAGTGTAGTATAGTATAATGTAAGGTAGTATAGTGTTGTGTAGTGTAGTATAGTTTAATGTAAGGCAGTATAATGTTGTGTTGTGTAGTGTAGTAAAATGTAAGGCAGTATAGTGTTGTGTTGTGTTGTGTAGTATAATGTAAGGCAGGATAGTGTTGTGTTGTGTTGTGTTGTATAATGTAAGGCAGTGTTGTGTTGTGCTGTGTAGTGTAGGATAGTATAATGTAAGGCAGTATAGTGTTGTGTTGTGTAGTCTAGTGTAGGATAGTATAATGTAAGGCAGTATAGTGTTGTGTTGTGTAGTATAATGTAAGGTCGTATAGTGTTGTGTTGTGTTGTGTAGTGTACAATAGTATAATGTAAGGCAGTATAGTGTTGTGTTGTGTAGTGTAGGATAGTATAATGTAAGGCAGTATAGTGTTGTGTTGTGTACTGTAGTATAATGTGAGGGCGTATAGTGTTGTGTTGTGTTGTGTAGTGTAGGATAGTATAATGTAAGGCTGTATAGTGTTGTGTTGTGTAGTATAATGTGAGGTTGTATAGTGTTGTGTTGTGTAGTGTGGGATAGTATAATGTAAGGCAGTATAGTGTTGTGTTGTGTAGTGTAGGATAGTATAATGTACGGCAGTATAGTGTTGTGTTGTGTTGTGTAGTATAATGTGAGGTCGTATAGTGTTGTGTTGTGTTGTGTAGTGTAGGATAGTATAATGTAAGGCAGTATAGTGTTGTGTTGTGTAGTGTAGTTTAATGTGAGGGCGTATAGTGTTGTGTTGTGTAGTGTAGGATAATATAATGTAAGGCTGAATAGTGTTGTGTTGTGTTGTGTAGTATAATGTGAGGCCGTATAGCGTTGTGCTGTGTTGTGTAGTGTAGGATAGTATAATGTAAGGCAGTATAGTGTTGTGTTGTGTTGTGTAGTGTAGGATAGTATAATGTAAGGCAGTATAATGTTGTGTTGTGTTGTGTAGTGTAGGATAGTATAATGTAAGGCTGTATAGTGTTGTGTTGTGTAGTGTAGTGTAGGATAGTATAATGTAAGGCAGTATAGTGTTGTGTTGTGTAGTGTAGTATAATGTGAGGGCGTGTTGTGTTGTGTAGTGTAGGATAGTATAATGTAAGGCTGTATAGTGTTGTGTTGTGTTGTGTAGTATAGTATAATGTAAGGTAGTATAGTGTTGTGTAGTGTAGTATAATGTAATAAGGAATAATAAAAATAGTATAATGTTGTGTAGTATAATGTGAGGTCGTATAGTGTTGTGTTGTGTTGTGTAGTGTAGGATAGTATAATGTAAGGCTGTATAGTGTTGTGTAGTGTAGGATAGTATAATGTAGGGCAGTATAGTGTTGTGTAGTATAGTATAATGTAAGGTAGTATAGTGTTGTGTAGTGTAGTATAATGTAAGGTAGTATAGTGTTGTGTAGTGTTGTGTAGTGTAGTATAATGTAAGG
>MU551667.1:427472-446927 GCA_024362625.1 Silurus asotus
GTTTAAAGTTAGTCTTCATTGACCAAAAAAGTGTGAGAAGGTCACAGCTGTGTTTGAGGAGTGGCAGGGTGAGGAACCCAGACCCAGAGGTTCCTACTTATACACTTCATGGTTTAATGCTAATTATAAGCGGCTGGAGAGAAGATCAGTTAAGACGACTAACTACCAAGTAAAGATGGTGGCACAGAAAACACACACACACACACACACACACACACACACACACACACACACACACACACACTAAACATTTATTCTGTGGGAAAAATAAGCATTAAAATTGTCAGAGTTTTTGCTTAGTATTAAATACAGTTCCGCTAATTATTAGCGGCTGGAGAGAAGATCAGTTAAGACGACTAACTACCAAGTAAAGATGGCGGCACAGAAAACACACACACACACACACACACACACACACACACACACACACACACACACACACACACACACACACACACTAAACATTTATTCTGTGGGAAAAATAAGCATTAAAATTGTCAGAGTTTTTGCTTAGTATTAAATACAGTTCCAATGCAGCCATTCACATCTGCACAGGAAACATCACACTACACACTACTGCTTAAAATGTTCCTAAAAACAGAACGAAATTATTTTGAGCTAAAACGATTCCCAGAGTAACTCAAGTAATTTGAATACAAAAAACGTTTGTTTAGTCCATCTAGCTACACACGGATCACTGTGTTTCCTCACGGACCGCTTTTACTGACGCACAGAAGATTCGGGAAAGAGTCACGCCAAAGAAGTTTGGGAATGTTTTAAAATAGAATTTAAAGAAAACACCGTACAGTACGCTTAATTTTTTTTTAAGTGATTTGAAATAGATTTTTTAAAATATTTTCATTTATGTATATATTTTATTTCATATATATTTTATATATTTTTTTATTTGCATTCTGATGTTGAATTGCAATTAGATGCACAGATGAACGGCTTTAGTTTTCGCAGACTGCAATTTCAGCAATAAAAGTGTCAATTATTTCTAAAAAAGGAAACATATTAAATGTTAATTTTTTTTATATTCAGTGTCGCTCTTAAAATTTTAATTCTTCTTATCAGATTACCAATTATCAATTGGTATCAATTATCAATTAACCGACGGACTAATCGGTAGAATACTCCATTACTAAAATAATCAATAGCTGCAGCCCTACAGTGATTTTTCAAAACAAATAAACCCATATTTTATTCACAACAAAATATAAAAAATATATCATGTAACAAGCCAGATGGTCCCTCTCCTCTTTAGCCTGGAGGATGCGGTGTCCATGTTTTCCAAAAATAAAAAATGGATTTGTTTGACCACAGGCCACACTTCTCCACTTTGCCTCAGTACATTTTAAAAGCTCTTTGGCCCAGAGAGCGAGGCAGCGTTTCTGGATCATGTTCACGCATGCCTTCTTTTTTGCATGATAACCATATTTGACCAGCATTTTAGCATGACATGGCAAGCTGGATTTCTGTAGGTGTTAATGAGTTCATGCAGTGATTTCCATTTCAGAACTCTTTTAAATGCAGTGGCCCCTGAGGGCCTCCAATATTGATTGATTCTCCAGATTCTTTGAAACATTTGTTGATATTATGTAAAGTAAATGATGAGATATTCGACTGTTTTGCAATTTTATGTTGAGGAACCTTATTCTAAAATTGTGACGGTCTTTCACAGATTGGTGAAGCTTTACTTCTGAGAAACCCTGCCTTTTTAAGATATAGTGTGTGTGTGTGTGTATGTGTGTGTGTGTGTGTTTGTGTGTGTGTGTGTGTGTGTGAGACAGGGATGCTAGCAGAACAGTTTACAGTGGATGGTCCGAAGCTCCACCTGTACAACTCGTCCACTCAGCACTGGGAAAAACTGATGAACTGGCAGCACACGACCATGTACCTGTTTTTCGGCCTGGCAGGAGCCACGACCCTCATCGTCCACAGCACCAGCGCAGCACCTCTCTCCTTGGATCGCTTACTGCTCGGCCTCGCTTTCTTCAACGAAGGTAATCAGTTGGATAATCAGGTTTTTAACTTTTCAGTTTAAAAAGCTGCTTTGGGGGCGGGGCTAATATGAACCGAATGTCCAATGGGACGTTCAAAATGCCCATACGAATTTTATATTCCACAGAGTTACCCGCCTTCTGAGGTAACGGTAAATTAAAGACCTCTCGCACTGCATTTAAAAAAAAAAAACAGCCATTGGATTTTTTATGAAGTGTTTATGTTCAAGGGAAGCAGGAAGTGGGAGTTTAGACTAAATGTCTTTGTGTCTTTGCAGGATTTTTATTCCTCTATCACCTACACGGCAGAGACATGTTGGATGTTCATGTCCACATGCTCCTGCTGTACGCAGTGTTTGGAGGAGCCCTTGTCTGCCTGCTGGAGGTCTTTCACAGAGGAAAGGTGCTGCTGGAGCTGTTACGTGCCGCCTTTTGTCTGCTGCAAGGCAGCTGGTTTTGGCAGGTCTGGAAAAAACATTTGTTTAAAGACAGCAAAGGTTTCTTGCAGGGTTTGTGGGGTTTTATGAAAAGCATAGATCAACAAATCCAAATTGCACACAGAGGGCTCAAAATACAAAACCTTCTGAAAAATAACTTGAGAAACACATTAAAGCAGACTGGAATCAAAAACAAAAATTGAAACATGAAAAACAGCAAGAAAAACACAGGTCAAAACACGGTGTCGAGGGAGACTAGGGCTGAGTTTACACTTGGCGTTAACATGAGATCAGCGTATTCTGATCAAGCAGATCAGGTCATTAGTCAATTTAGGACACGGTGCGTTTACACTTGGCAACATCAACTGACTTCTCTATCCGGATAACCAATGCATAATTCGATAAAAAGCTATTTGTCGGAATCAAATAAATAAAAGTGGACTATCTGTACATATTGAGTTGCATAGCATCATATTTTTTTTTTATCGAAATCGGCTCACACTGCATCGTAATACGGCTGAATCGCATCGGATCGGTAGCTGCTTCATATTTATCTTCAATGTATCGTTGCATTTTCTCTGCATTATTAATGGCTTTAAATCATTCTTTTTTTGTTCAAATCCTGTGCTATCTCTAATAATTATAATTGTTGTTCTTGTTGTAATTGTCCCATCTCTGTTCTGTTTTGCCCCAGATTGCCTTCGTGCTCTACCCCCCTGGTGAGGTGAAGTGGGATCAGTCCGATCACAACAACGTGATGTTCATCACTATGTGCTACAGCTGGCACCTGGCCTTCGCTCTCATCATCGTGGCTTTAACACACACCACTGTCATATGGTGAGTCTATAATTAGCACCTAAAGAACAGTCTCTAACATCTGACCCAAATTCTCTTTAACATCATATTCACCTGATAACTTGCGCACACACACACACACACACACACACACACACACACAAAACTGCATACCTGTTACACATCATTACTCGTAATTACTCCAGGCTCTGTTTGCATTTAGCGTTTTCATGAGGCCTGGTTTGGATTTCTGTGTATCTGTGTATATATAAGGACCTCATGCATGAGCTGTCGAATAGACATCTGCCTTTATTCTGACCCTGATGGCGGCGCATGCACAGCGCAAGGCCCAGCGATATACGGTAGTCATTTCTCCACTAACTGCAAGTTTATTCAGAACAGATTTGCACATATTCCATACAGTCGGCAAACACTAGACTCCTAGACACCGGTTCGGAACTACAGAGAGGGACTTTTATTGAACTTTAAACCCCCTCGGAAAATCGTCCGAACACTGTGGACCGCTGATCCAGCTCGGCCGGCAGTGAGACCCCAGCGCCGGTGCAGAGACGTGAACAAAGGAGGGGGAAGTGAGGTGGCATTAGGGCTAGGCTAAAGCTAAACCCGCATTAACCATCTCTTCCAAGCAAAATAGATGAACTGCTGCTCCCGATTACATCACACAAGCGGATTAATGATTGTAATACCATAATTATTACGAAAACATGGTTTAACGACTAGATTTCCAGCAGCGACGTTGAGCTCAAGGGTTGCAGTTTTTCCAGGTGGACAGGACAGTGGACTCTGGTAAGCGCAGGGGTGGAGGTCTGTAAGTGGTGACGTACTATGACCCCGTCGCGAGTAACAGGTTTTGACTCTCCTTGTAATGGTTCCTTTTTTTTTAAGGGGAATTGTACTGTACTGTAAACAAAAAAAACAAAAAAAAGTAAATTACTTGTAGTAAATGTTTTATTTACCACTTTAAGTGAATAATACAATGATAAAATAGTTTTTCAAACATTTATATATAATTTATTAGTACAAACTGTTTTGAGCCACTATCAGATTTTTCACGAGTTTACGGATACATTACATGCTGTACATATACTGCATGTAATATGTACATATATGTATTATGCAATGACAATAAAGTTCTATCTATCTATCTATCTATCTATCTATCTATCTATCTATCTATCTATTATACCTGCATGTAGAATATACATGTCCACTAGGGGGCAGAATAACACAATAAAAGGATTTAAGGCGAAATTTCCTGTCAGCACCCAAATTCTTACACCGAGTCAAGAACAACATATAATATCTACTGACATGATCAGAGAAGAACTGTATAAATATTTTTTTACTGCGTTATGCTATATTAAAGCTCAGAGTCTTTAAAAGCTGCAAAGTAGCTGCAAATTAGTGTAAAAACATGGACACCTCCATGAAAGTAAGGTTTGTTAGAAACTAGTTAAGCAATCACAAACCTTTGAGTGATATATATAGGAATATGTTGGTCCTCTGATTGGAAGGTGATTTGTTCAAATCCCAGCACTACCCTCAGCTACTAAGTTGCGTGTGAGCGGTAGGGCTGGGTGATATGACCAAAATATAAGATCACAATGTTTGAGGACAGGTGTATTATACACCTTATCAAAAAACAGAATTTTAGAGGTTTATGTATAATATGGTGCTATCATCTGGCTCACGTGTTGTCCAGCAAAAATGATGAGTGACTGTCGAATATTTTTCCTCTCAATTGGTTTGAATTTGTTATTCATCTTGAAACTATTAGCCTTTCTAAATAAGGTATTCACATCTGTAGATTATCATGTCACTATTTTCCAGTATTTTGACCAGTGGTGCTAATTAGTAGAGGTCAACCGATTGATCAACACCAATAGTTGATTGCTGGAAATGTCAGCTATCGGCAAAAATCCATACTGATAGTTTTTCCAGTTTAAGGGCCATCTTTACGAGAGCGGCCTCTGAAGGTGAATGACTGACAGCACATGCTGTTTTTTCTTTTACACGTGAGACTGCACGAAGAGCGCTATATTATAGATATTATTTATAATTTTTATTTATAGAATTATATTTCTACATTTATATATTCATATTTATTTCATATTAGCACATTTCCACGATTCAGTAGTGTTTGTTAAGTACGATGGAACCTAGCTATCGTTATCGTAAAAATTCACCACCTGTTTAAATAATTTATATACAAATAAAAAAATTGTTTTCTTTTCCCCCGTTAGTGTGGTACGTTCCAAGCTCAGGAGGATACCCCCGATGGAGATGGGTCTGCTGAAACCACAGGAAAGAGAAGCCGACTCTGAAGATGAAGCTTTATAAGCATTTATCCACCATGTGCCGGGTTTTTTTAGAGAACACACGCTCGAGATGCTCCTGTAAACACAAGGACGATCAAATCCTGTTTCAGGGATGTTTTTATTACGCTAAATGGGCGGGGCCGAGCTTGGGCGAGTACAGGTTCTCTTTAGCTGCCGTTATGTTGTTACTTAAAAGGAATAATCTAATGTTTGTTTTTTTTTTGTTTTCAAATTTTGATCTCTGTTCACTGTGAAAGTACTGAATCTCTGATTCAATGATTCCATCATGTTTTTTTCTGAACTAATGGAAAGCTATGGGCAGATATTGAGCTCAGTTCTGCCTTTGATGTGTTGGTGTTTTTGGAGTTTTATCCAACTTTCCAAATTCCGGTCACTTTACTGAACTTTACAACATTCCCTCAGATACGCCAACATACCTTTAGATACCCTTAGATACGCCAACATACCTTCAGATACCCTCAAATACGCCAACATACCTTCAGATACCCTCAAATATGCCAACATACCTTCAGATACCCTTAGATACGCCAACATACCTTTGGATACCCTCAAATACGCCAACATACCTTTAGATACCCTCATATACGCCAACATACCTTCAGATACCCTCAAATACGCCAACATACCTTCGGATACCCTCAAATACGCCAACATACATTCAGATACCCTCAAATACGCCAACATACTTTCGGATACCCTCAAATATGCCAACATACCTTCAGATACCCTCAAATACGCCAACATACCTTCGGGTACCCTCAAATACGCCAACATACCTTCGGGTACCCTAAAATACGCCAACATACCTTCAGATACCCTCAAATATGCCAACATACCTTCGGATACCCTCAAATACGCCAACATACCTTCGGATACCCTCAAATACGCCACATACCTTCAGATACCCTCAAATACGCCACATACCTTCAGGTACCCTCAAATACGCCAACATACCTTCAGATACCCTCAAATATGCCACATACCTTCAGGTACCCTCAAATACGCCAACATACCTTAAGATACCATCAGATACACCAACATATCTTCAGATACACCAACATACCCTCAGATACCCTCAGATACACAAACATACCTTTAGATACCATCAGATACACCAACATACCCTCAGATAACCTCAGATACACCAACATACCTTCAGATACACCAACATACCCTCAGATATGCAAACATATCTTCAGATACCATCAGATACACCAACATACCCTCAGATACTTTCTTGTTTTTAAAAAAAGGAGTTCCATTATACAGAGCTTCAGGTAGTTCATGATTCTTAAGAATTAATCAAAAAGACCGAGGTAAGACATGTGTGTGTCCTTCAAACATAATTCCATCAAATTACGTTTGAAATTACGCTTGGGTTTTGACCGGAGGGTCAAAACCCAAGCAGGAATCAAAGTCTATAGACATAACAGTGCGGAAACAACATTAACTTGAAAACCAGTCTACGTTCACAGTGTTTGGTTAGAGCCTTGCTTATATGCACAGCAATGGCAGCTTTGTGGTACTAAGATTGGAACTCATGACCTTCTAAACAGATGGTTCATCATCTCAACCACTGAGTTACCACTTTCAGAAATAATGGACTTTGTCTCAAAGCAGCTTTACAGATTCAAAAAGATTAAAGATATACATTTCAAATTGATTCATTTGTCTCTGAAATGGTATGAGGAAGAATCCTTGAGAGGAACCAGACTCAGAAAGGAACCCATCTTCATCTGGGTGGCACTGAATACCCATTCATTACAGTTCCTTCTTTGTTGTGGTGCTCAACCTTTTTTCACTGATGGACAATCGAGTGCATTGTAGCAGACTGTTCTTATTAATTACAGTCCAAAACCATCGGTATGATGTCTTTACGCTGTTCATCTGGACCCAAGTGATGAGAACATTCAGAAGCTGGGATCCTATTAGGGGTCTCCACAGCGGATCATCTGTCTCCATACCCCCCTCTCCTCTACATCCTCCTCTTTCACCCCAACTACCTGCATGTCTTGCCTTACCACATCCATAAACCTAAAGAAGGACTTGGTCTTCCTCTTTTCCTCCTACCTGGTGGCTCCATCCTCAGCATTCTTCTACCAATATAATTCATGTACCTCCTCTGCACATGTCCAAACCATCTCAATCTCACCTCCCTCACCTTGTCACCAAGACATCCTACATGGGCTGTCCCTCAGGACTACAGTTTGCAAATGATTACCATAAATGCAAATTTGGTGCAACCCGGATAAGGATGTGGTTCCCTCTTGAGTCTGGTTCCTCTCAAGGTTTCTTCCTTCTGTCATCTGATCTCCTTCGCCACAGTCACCACCGGCTCATTCATCAGGGACAAACTTACACATATAAAGAACATATTCATTTTTTTATCACCACATCATCTGTGTAACGCTGATTTGAGACAATGTTTATCGTCAAAAGCGCTATAATAGTTGAGCAGCTGCCCTTAAACTAATCAAAAAATATAATTTTCTTTACTTTGCAGAAAAACATACTGAAAGCATGTATAATTATGGGACACACTACAGAAAACACATACATAGAGCTTACGAATTATTTACATTTTATTATTCCTTTAAAGCCAGATAACTGGACACGCTCTGGTGCATCTGTTCCTTACTTTGTTCGAAAATACCAAAGAACCTGATGTAATATTTTATCTATAAACTTTAGAATGTGGAGATACATATTTATACTGTACTGTTAAGTGCATTGTATGTTTTGTGGTTAATACATGCAACTTTATGAGAATATTTGCATTTTAGAGTTCAGTAGGCAATAAAACACTAGCTGCATTACTGTATATTTACAAAAATATTTGGACACCTGACTTCTCCAGCTTTATAGGGTTCTTCTCCAAACAGTTAGTACAAATTTGAAGTTTCATAATTGTATATAATGTTTTCGGATTGCATTAAAATTTCCAGTTCCAGCATGATAATGCCCATGTGCACAAAGCCAGTTCCATGAAGATATGCTTTGGTTCTAATCAGTTCCTGAATTTACTCACATCATTGTGGCTGAAGAAGCACAACTCTCCACAAGCACACTCCAAAAGCTAGTGGAACATTGATTTTATTTTAAGTGTAAATGACTACTTAATGTGGAATGGGATGTGCAAAAAGAAAGCACACACCAATCTTAAGGTCAGGTGTCCAAAAACTTTTGGCGATATATTCTATAATAGTAGCTGTTGATATGAGTAAAGATTTTTGATATTTTTTTTCACCTCTATTTCTAGTGGAAGCTGGAAGTTTTAATTTCACTGCTTTAAAGTTTTTAATTATTTTTTTGGACAATCTGGGAAAACCTTGAATTAGAGTGCATCGACTATTTATTGATATAAGCCTACGTCTGCTCATTTTGTACTAAATTCTGCCGAGGACAGTGATTATGATCAAACTGCTTTTTATTATTGAACAGAAATATTATAATCATTATGTATTATTTTTTCTTCTTATAATTCTCGTTATAATAGTGAGTATTTTTTACTATACACTGATATATCTGAGTTTGCTGTATTTATTAAAACTACTGTGTAAAATCTGCCATAACTCTTTTCCTCAATAAATAAATAAATAAATAAATAAGTTAGTTGTTCTTTCATTTCTCAAAAAAGTGTAGATCGTACATCCACATTTTTGACACCTGATCATAAGATAGGGATGTGCATTTTGAACATCCAATTCCCCATGTAATCCCCATTTGCTTTTATAATATCCTTCACTGTTCTGGGAAGATGATTCACTAGATTTTGGAGTGTGTTTGAGGAGATTTGGGTGAGATTTCATTCAGCCACAAGGGTAAACTCATGTAGGTAAATGCAGTCAGCATTTACATTCATCTCAAAGGTGTTCAATAGGGTGAAGGTCAGAGCTCTATAGCAGGACGCTCAAGATCTTTTTTGGTGGCCATCTTATGTATAGGAACGTCGGGGATTTTTACCCACAATTTAAGGATGCCCCCCACATGTCTTCTCTGCAAGATTATCTCTTTGGCTCCGTTTATCCCTGAGATACATCCTTCCATTTCTCCCCATTTTCCTTTCTGTTGCCAATACCACAGCATTACCCTGTTTACTGCTTTAAAATTAACAACTGTTTTCAGTTTTGCTTTTCCCCCCTTTAGATATTTTTATTGTGCTCCTGTCTACATCCTTTATTTTATTTAAAAATTAAACTAAACTATATGGAAACAAGAACTCTTAGCTGTCAAATTTGACTGGGAAGAGTAGAGACATTGGCTGGAGGGCTTGAGACCCCTTTTGTGGTTTGGACAGACTTAGCCCTCCTGAAAGCATCCTTCCACCATCCACCTTCACATGTTCTCTCTACCTGATCTCTTTGGATCTGTTCATCACTGAGATACATTCTGCCATTTTTGCCTATGTTTCTTTTTGTTGCCCACCCCTGGTTATACTCCTGGTTTGTTGCTGATTAAAACCACTAACAAAAAATAACAAAAACATTTTGAGACATGGTATTAGGTTTAATAATATTTTATTATTTGCATTATATTAAATAGTTACTGATGCAAATAAATTGAAAATAAACATTTATTTGCCTGTCAAAAGTTTAGAAAAGGCAAAAACAAACAAGAATTGAATGGTGACTGACTGGAAGAAAGTTTTGTGTACATACATACATACAGTGGGGCAAAAAAGTATTTAGTCAGCCACCAATTGTGCTCCCACTTCAGTTTTCCCACTTAAAAAGATGAGAGAGGCCTGTAATCATCATATGTACAATTCAACTATGAGAGAAAAAAAAAAAAAAAATCTGAAAAATCACATTGTCTGATTTTTAAAGAATTTATTTGCAAATTATGGTGGAAGAGAATTATTTGGTCAATAACAAAAGTTCATTGCAATACTTTGTTATATACCCTTTGTTGGCATAGACATGACATAGATCAAACATTTCCTGTAAGTCTCCACAAGGTTTTTACACACTGTTGCTGGTACTTTGGCCCATTCCACCATGCAGATCTCCTCTAGAGCCATGATGTTCTGGGGCTGTTGCTGGGCAACACGAATTTCAAACTCCCTCCAAAGGTTTTCTATGGGGTTAAGATCCGGAGACTGGCTAGTCCACTCCAGGAACTTGAACTGATTCTTACGAAGCCACTCCTTCAGTGTGTTTGGGATCATTGTCATGCTGAAAGACCCAGCCACGTTTTATCTTCAATGCCCTTGCTGATAGAAGGAGGTTTTCACTCAAAATCTCACAATTCATGGCCCCATTCATTCTTTTCTTTACATGGATCAGTCGTCCTGGTCCCTTTGCAGAAAAAGAACCCCAAATCATGATGTTTTCACGCCGATCGGATTATTTTTCATTAAGGCGAGTATTTGTGTTGGCTTAGCCCTGTGTCACAATAAAACGGCTTTTTCATTGCCAGATGCCCCACACGTCCTTCTTGCATGGCGGTCAGTAGTGTAAAGTTTCCAACAGACATATCTCCTTTGTTCAAGCTCACTGTGATGCTGCTAACTCCCGCTCTCTCTATCTCCGTACGTGCTATGGTTGACTCTGGCTCGGCAGGGAACATCATCTCTTGACCGCCTGCGACTCCCCCAAGAGAGGGTCTCCCAGGACTTAGCTGTCCAGACCATCCAGGGACACCCACTGGGTCGGGCTGGGTGAAGTATTGTGCGCCGGTTGTCACTCTACAGGTGGGGCTGTTTCATCGTGAGGACATCTGGTTCATGGTGCTCAATGACTCAACCGTCAGTGTGATCCTGGGGAGGCCATGTTTGCAACAACACGCCCTGGGGTGCTCTTGGGACGCCTGTGACATTCTGAACACCGGGCGATGGAGGAATACGTCTAGCAGGCTCTCCGGCAGGGGTTCAGTGCCCAATTCTCCTCCCTGGCGGCTTTAAGCTTTTTCTTCGTGGGGAAAAAGGACAGGGGTCTTCGTCCCTGCATGGATTACTGACAGCTGAACGCCCAGATCTCTCCTCTCCCTTACCCCCTCCTGCTCATTCCATCAGCTCTGGAAGACCTAAGGGAGGCAAGGGTGATCTCAAAGCTCGACCTCAGGAGCGCCTATAACCTGGTACGCATCAGACGGGGAGACGCAATTGACGTCCGTGACGTCCTAGGGGCACTTTGTTCTCACCAACCATGGCGGGGCTAAATGGAAAGGCCGACGCCCTCTCCTGGATGGAGGAACCCAGCGATCCGGACCCCGTCCTTTCTCCCGCACTCAACGTGGGGCCCATCGTCTGGGACGTGGACAGCGAAATCCGCTTGGCCTCTCTCCAGGAACTAGCCCCAAGGGGTGTCCCGAGGGATGTGTCTTCGTCCCTGCCTCCTGCCGACACGGGTCAGGGCATCCGGGGGAGGGGGTGGTGTCAGGGAGTTCCCTGCTTCTTCTCCCGTGCGTGCCCCACCCGCACGGAGCTCCTTGCTGGGTTACTGATCACACACCTGACTCTCCTTTGGCACTTATCACCAGCTCCTATTTAAACTCACTTCCAAACACCCACCGTCTGTTATTATCTATGCTTTTGCTGCTCATCCCACTTCTCCCGTGTGCTGTTCAGCGCCATGCTTCTCCTAAGCGCACCCGTGGATTTTACACAGACTACCTCGTGTTTTCAGTTAAGAACTCAGTTGACCACTCTTCCAGAGAGCACCACCTGATTATTTGTCATTAGGGCGAGTATTTGTGTTGGTTCAGCCCTGTATCGCAATAAAACTCTGTTTGCTTTTACATCGGCTTTCGCCTCCGATTCCTCGCATAACAATCTTCTTTTTCTTCTTTCGGCTGCTCCCATTGGGGGTCACCACAGCGGATCATTCGTCTCCATATCACCCTGTCCTCTACATCTGCCTCTTTCACACCAACTACCTGCATGTCTTCCCTCACCACATCCATAAACCTCCTCCTTGGCCTTCCTCTTTTCCTCCTACCTGGTGGCTCCATCCTCAGCATTTTTCTACCAATATAATTTGTGTCCCTCCTCTGCCCATGTCCAAACCATCTCAATCTCGCCTCCCTAACCTTGTCACCAAAACATCCTACATGCGCTGTCCCTCTAATAAACTCATTTCTAATCTTGTCCATCGTTGTCATTTGCAACGAAAACCTTAACATCTTCAGTTTTGCTACCTCCAGCTCCACCTCCTGTCTTTTACTCAATGCCATGGTCTCTAATCCATACAACATCGCAGGTCTCACCACAGACCTATAAACCTTCACTTTCATTCTTGCAGATACTTTACTATCACAAATCACTCCTGACACTCTTCTCCACCCACTCCACCCTGCCTGCACTATTTTGTTTACCTTTCTAACACACTCTCCATGCCTTTGCACTGTTGACCCCAGGTACCTGAACTCCACCTTCTCCACCTCTTCTCCTTGCAACCGCATCACTCCACTGCCCTCCCTCTCATTCACACACATGTACTCTGTCTTACTCCTACTGACTTTTATTCCCCTTCTCTCCAGCGCATATCTCCACCTCTCCAGGCTCTTCTCAACCTGCTTTCTACTCTCACCACAAATCACAATATCATCTGCAAACACTATAGTCCAGGGAGACTCCTGTCTGACCTCGTCCGTCAACCTGTCCATCACCACTGCAAACAGGAAAGTTTGCAGTGGTGCATCCTTGATGCAGTCCAACCTTCACCCTGAAGGTTGGATTAAGGAAGGAGAAAATCCCTTTTTCCTTCCTAAGTGTCCAACTTCTCATACAGCTCCTCATATGCCTTTTCCTTGGCTTTCGCCACGTCCCTTTTTACCTGCTGCCGCATCTCCTTGTACTCCTGCCTACTCTTCTCATCACTCTGTCTATCCCACTTCTGTTTTGCCAACCCCTTTCTCCTTATGCTCTCCTGCACTTCCCCATTCCACCACCACGTCTTCTTGTCTTGCTTTCTATTTCCAGATGTCACACCAAGTACTTTTCTAGCTGCCTCCCTCATCACTCCTGCAGTAGTTGCCCAATCATCCAGCACCTCTTCACCACCACCAAGCCCCTGTCTGACCTCTTCCCTGAACCTCACACTACACTCTTCCACCTTTAGTTTCTACCATTTTATTCTTCTTTCAGTCCTTACTTTCCTCCTCTTCTTCTTCACCTCCAAAACCATCCTACAGACCACCATACGATGCTGTCTAGCTACACTGTCCCCTGCCAACACCTTACAGTCTCCAATCTCCTTCAGGTTGCATCTCCTGCATAGCACATAGTCCACCTGTGTGCACCTTCCTACACTCTTATACGTAATCCTATGATCCTCCTTCTTCTTAAAATAAGTGTTCACCACTGCGACTTCCATTCTTTTAGCAAAATCTACCACCATCTGCCCTTTTCACATACCTCTCCTTAAAACCATACCTACCCATCACCTCTGTTCCCTTCACGTACATACCATTAAAGTCTGCCCCAATCACCAACCGTTCTTTCCTAGGTACACCATCTACCAATTAATCTAATTCACTCCAGAATCTTGTGTGTATATATATTTTTATTCATACTTATAGTCAGATTATATTTTATTTTATATTTTACTTATTATACTTATTTTATTTTATTTTTGTTATTTTACTCTTATTTTTATCTTTATATTGTATTTCTTTCATGTTTACAAGTTGCACAGTCGTAAAAAGCATTTCACTATGTCGTTCTCTGTATAAATGTGTATGTGACAATTAAAATTTGAATTTGAAATTTGAATTAAATTTACAATTCTCTTAGTTCAAGCGAATTTTTAATATAATTTGAATTAAATTTACAATTCACTTGAACTAAGAGTCTCATGCCACAAGGGTGATTGGAAACGTACTAATGTAGATGAGGTGAGGAGGCCTGGATTGCAGCCAGCATTCCAATTCATCCCAAAGGTTGAGTTCGGGTCTCCTAGATTAAGTGAAGGGAAAAATGTATGCTACCCAGTTCCTTAGACTTCCTATACACTTGTGTGCCTCCAAATTGTTTGTAGAGGTACCTGGCTGAAAAGCCAGGTGCATTTGTGACTGAGGAGATTCAAAGAGTGGAAAGAGAAAAGAACACTGTTCACTGTCACCTCAGGAGCATGTTTCATTTGACAAAGAGAGAGAGGAATTGAGAGAGAGAGAGAGAGAGAGAGAGAGAGAGAGAGAGAAGAAGATGAAAAGTAGATAGGTGAGAAGGAAAGTGAATTAAAGATTATTAAGAATTCTTTCAGTTTCATAAAAATTAAAGACACTGTACAGAGTGATCTGGGTGCAATTATTGACTCTGGCCGGATTAGTTATGGCAGCATAACTACAAATATTCTAGTTCAAATGGGTAATTTAAACAAATGGCTTGTTTTCAGCCTAGACTTGAACGTTGAGACTGTGTCTAAGTCAAGAACATTTATTGAAAGGCTGTTCAATAAGTGCGGGGCTTTGTAAGAGAATGCTATAGCTATAGTCTATAGCGGGCATCATCAAATGGCGGACCCCTTAAAATCTTTGATATTAATAAAAATATAAATAATTTGTTCATGCGCAGCTAATCTAGTAATTACGACAGGAGCGTCATCAATAGCCAAGCCAAACAAATCGATTGTTTACCCTTTAGAAACAGCAAATGTGTGAGAGAGAGATAGAGAGGAGATGAGAGAAAATGGCTTGCTCAAAAATGAGAAAAGTAGATGCTGAAAACCGAACTTTTAAAGATGAATGGACGGACAAATACATGTTTATTCTGCCCGCAGCCAGTTCTAAACCTTTGTGTCTCATATGCTGTGAAAATGTGGCGTTAATAAAAAGGCAATGTTAGGCGTCACTATGAGACCAAACACGGGTCGTTTGAGGAAATGTACCCGCAGAAGTCCGCAGTGAGGGCAAGTAAAATGATGGAATTGAAAGCACAGTATGACGGGTCTACTCGTGTCATCACGCATGCATTTACAGGGCAGCAAGGCAATGTTAGGCTTCACTATGAGACCAAACACGGGTCGTTTGAGGAAATGTACCCGCAGAAGTCCGCAGTGAGGGCAAGTAAAATTATCGAATTGAAAGCACAGTATGACGGGTCTACTCGTGTCATCACGCATGCATTTACAGGGCAGCATCATGCAAATGAGTGTTCGTTAAAAATCGCGTGGATTTTGGCACAACACAAGAAAGCATTCAGCGATGTGACAGTTGTAAAGGAGTGCTTTAATCCGGCTGCAGAAACTTTACTTGACGGTAAACAAAAAGAAAATAGGGGTTGAAAAAGGGAGCTGCTCAAAGTTCTGGACTTTACTTTTATTCAGTAAATTCTGTCCTGTTCTATTTTACTTGAAATTTAGGCATTCGCCTAAGTTTCCTGTGTTATTTTATTTAAAATGTAGTTCATGTTTTAAAAAGGTGTCAGCTAAAATGTCTTTTGTTTATTTTTTTTCTTGAAGATCAAAAGCACTTTTATTTTATTCAAAAGATTCTGAATGTTTTACATTACTTGAAATAGGCCCTAAGCTCAGGCTACTCAAAGCTGTGTTTGCACTTTATATTTATTTTATTCAGAATAATTTTACTTGACATGTAGTAAAGACAACTACAGTATTGTTTTCCATTCAAGTGCCGTACAAGTTCAGACTTTTCGGTATGTTAAAAGCATAATACTTTGAAAACACTTGAAATTTAACAATAAATTATATAGAAATGTATGTGCGTTATTGATTTTATTAACATGAGGGTACACTATTTTAAGTGACAACATAAGATCCGGACCATTGCTGGGAGAAAATTTTAGTAACTGGACCACTTTGAATTTTAATTAAATACCCCTGGTCTATAGTCTATAGTCCCAGCTATAGTCTACATTAATGGAGGTACCTACAAAAAGCCTGCACCTTTTGTTCTAAGCAGGCTTATAGAACAACATTTAGCTTAGATACTGTAGAACATATAAAAGTGAACTAAGTGTGTGTGTGTGTGTGTGTGTGTGTGTGTGTGTGTCTGCTGCTGGGAGATTATTTTGTATTACTTACATACTTTATGCTACAAAACAAAAAAGACAGAGACATGCTATTGGGTTTAACCAGTAATTTTTTTTTTATCATCTGCATTATCTCAAATAAATCCTGCTACTTTTTTGTGTGTTTATATACACATACAGTTTTGTTTCATTGCAACAAACGAGGTAAAAATATTAATATATTTGGCAAATATTACAAGAGGCATAAAGTATTTATTTGGAGAAATGAACTGTCCGGATGATGAGTGTGTAAAGTTGTTATTCATGTTAAGAGATGAATATTTGATAAAATAAAGTGGATCAACCGGACATTTAAATAATATTCTTTGGTCAAAGGGAATCATCCTACTGTTAAATGCAACCTAGATTGTGGCAGAGAGACAAAAGGAACATGTATGCATTTCTTAAAAATCAAGACTACTAGTTTAAAAGGCACTGGAAACAGTGTTGAACTTTAGATGTCAAACTCTAAAATTTTTTAAATTAAATGAACCAAAGCGGTAGTGCATAACATAATCTATTCAGGTAATCATTTAAATCATTCTATAATAATTCAGAATTCTATTAGCATTTTTTACAGAGAAGAAAAACAGTTGCATTTTGAGTCTGGTTCTCTTAAAAATTCTTTCGCATGCAATCACCATCATCAAAGTTTCACCATCATCACCACGGCTTGTCCAATTTTGACACTGTCCAATGTGTGTCCAATAGTTTGAAAACCACTGATTGTTAACTACAATTTACGTAAAGAAATAAACTGTATAAACCAAACTATAATCAAGTTTCGAATGTGGCGAAGGAAAAGAAAAAAAAACGAAGGAAAAGGAAAAACTCCTTTAGATGTTATGAGGAAGAAAACTTGAGAGGAACCAGACTCAAAAGAAGAACCCATCCTCATTTGGGTGACAGAACTATATAAGACAGAACAATATAACTATAGTCTACAGCATTATTAGAAAGAGAAAGTATAGAAGTTTTCCCGTAAATCCAATTTCCCAGTTTATCCCAGATTTCACACATATGGAATACATTTATCTTTGTCTCTGGCATCATTATTTTCTGCATCCTCCTTGTGAAACACCGCTCCATCTGTTTGCACCCTCCATTTCACCACAATGTTTCCTGCCATCCCATCTTCCTCCAGTTTTAGCTTGATCTAAATAATACAACTTTTATTACTATAATATTTCAGGAGAAAACAATAATCCCATTTAAAAATTTAAAAAAATGCTTCAAAAACACAAGTCAAATTCTAATTACAATACAGTAAATGCTTTATGATCTGATGAAGACGATAGCTGAACCATGTCTGTCTGGTTCTAGGTGTGGTAATGAAGAAGAGAATTGTAAGAGGGTGTCTTGTGGAGGATGAGACCCACCTGCTCCAATATTTCTGTCTTGAATTCATTCACGTTCTGTATAGACTGGACCTTCACCTTTACCGTTTGTTGTTTTTTGATTACTAAATCTAACGGCACATAAAAACACACACAAAGAAACAATTAAACAGATATACTAAATGCATTGTCTTTATTTATAGACAGAAGAAAGAAAAAATTCTGTTCACCATCGTAGCAGAAGAAAGGCATTAAGTCAGAGCATAGTGTATCCTCAAGTTGATTTTGAAACAAAACCCCGCAATTTTCATTTTTCAGGAAATTATTAGGTTCTCCAGTCATCCAAGGGACGAGGGAGAGAGGCGTTTGGTCGATCCACTTCCAGGAGTCTCTGAACAGACCAATCCAGGTAAACGATTGCAAAGGGGTTGCCATATCATGAATAAGGGTGTATTCTGTTTTATCTCTTGTGCTGGCCAGATCTGTGTAATACTGTCTACAGTAACTCTGAGCTTCTATCCATGTCATCTTTTTGGAATTGTAAATGTATCTGTCAGAGCCATTTTTTGTTTCTGTGAGAATTTAAATAAAACAAGTTACACCATTAGACACAATTAAAACACTATTACAAGTAAGTCTCAGAAATAAGAATGTCTAAAAATAGAGCAAAGCACACACACATGGGTTTAGATAAAGTTTACAAATAAACAACTCGGATTTTACCATTTATTATATTAGCACAATAATGACAACATTCACTCCTGAAAAAGGACCTGCTCTCACCATCAAAGCATACAAATGGGTACATTTCGGGACAGTCTCTATCATCCCAACCTGCACGAGCTATTGAACCACAGATTTGATTTCCACCATAGTTACTAGGCTGGCCGGAACACCATATTTTCATATTTCCTAGAGGCTTATTTTCAAGTGACCAGCGGCAACTATTGACATCATTGTACACTCCAACCCAAGCTTTGGAAATGAATTGTTGTCTGTTTGCTTCATCTTGAATTTGGATCAGGTCGTCGTTAGTTTTGATTATAGCCAGATCGGTATGTGTGGCCTGGCAGTAAGCCTGAGCATCACTCCATGTTTTCTGGTCCTGGACTACATAATACCTGATATTAGAGACAGGCGAGACGAAAGGGGCGATTCCTGTGGAGAAAAGTTTGGATGGTTTTGTGCTGTTAGCTCTGGGAGAAACATATTAGGTTTTTATTAGAATACTTCAATACTTAAAGAACTGAACAGAACTCACACACACTCACTTACACACGCACACACACACACTCACTGTGTGTTACTGTTACTGAACTGTACAACCTGGACTAAACACAATCATCACTCATCTCAATCCACTCCACCACCATTTATATATTTATTAATATTTATACTC
Source organism: Silurus asotus (assembly GCA_024362625.1). Classification (NCBI taxonomy): domain Eukaryota; kingdom Metazoa; phylum Chordata; class Actinopteri; order Siluriformes; family Siluridae; genus Silurus; species Silurus asotus. The sequence goes on from MU551667.1 coordinate 446,773, forward strand.
GCACCTTATATTCAGTACAATGTTTACATGCTGTTTTTGCACCTTTTATACTACAGTAGAATGTTTACATGCTGTCTTTGCACCTCCTTGCTGCTGTTTTTTGCACTACATTGCTCTGTTCTGTTGTACTTTTTCCTGGGTATAGTTTTTACATT
>MU551667.1:451235-497374 GCA_024362625.1 Silurus asotus
ATACCCTGTAATATTAAGTTGAAAATTAAGTGTGAAAATCATTTTCACTCTGTAATAACAGCAAATGACAAATATAAAATAGTTTTGTTGATTTGTTGTTTAGCATCTGCATTACCTGTGTGATTATGTTATAAATACTGATAAACATAGGCCATGTTATTTTATTATTATTTCTCTGACAGATGAAATAATAATGAAATAAATACAGCAAAATAAAAACACTTTAACACAATAGAAATTTGAAATCAACATGCTGCATGAAAACAGATTATTTCCAGTACATTGGATTTATGGTTTAATGTAGACACATTGGGTTTTCAAATACTATTCAGATATTTACTGTAGAAAAGCTCTATGAACATCGTAGTAACAAAAATTAACATTGAGTAAGTATATATATTACAGCAAAATATTGAAACATACCTGATTTTTGAAGAGTGTTGGGAAATGTTATACCTCTGTGTTCTTAAGAAACTTCTTCTAGTGTCGCACACATGCAAACTACAAATTTCTTTTTACAAATTCTTTTTACCTACTTTACAAATTAAATTGTAAGGAAATTTATAAAAGGTTAACTCAAAAAAGGACAGTGGACTTTGGTGTGTTTTTAACACACAAAATATGAGCTAATCCCAAAATGACTAAATGTAAGGTTTATAATCAAACAAGCAGATGCGTATACAAGTGCAGATCATTTTAATACATTATATGGACAATAGTAGAGACTTCCAGCCATATGTGATTCTTATTTTAAGCTAGTGCATAGTTGGAGGACCACAGTTGTATTGGATACTTTTGGATGCATTGAATTTTCCCTTTGCTTGTTCCAGCATGACAATGCCCCTATTCCCAGAGTCAACTACATGAAGATATGCTTTACATGGGTTGAAGTGGAAGATCTCCTGCTATTGAGATCGGATCTCAACCCTATCAAACACCTTTGAAATTAATTGGAACATGCACCCAATCCTTCTCACCGCACCCACATCAGTAACGTCTCCAGGTTACGTATGTAACCATTATTGCCCCTGAGGGAAAGAGATTCTTCATCAGAAACGCTTTGGGAATGCCTCCGCAATGTCCATGCTCTGAATCACGTGTATAATCTGTTCAATGAAAAGCGCGGCAGTCACCGGCGGGGTGATGTCACAACCGGAATAACCAGGATCTTTTGATACTAATCATACCCTCCTGGTATTCACTCTCCCGAATGCCCACCTCACATTATGCTCCGAGATGGGGAACGTGTTTACTTCTCCGGCTCTCTCAGTGTGCATGCTGTTGGTGCAGCTAGCGACGCATCCAGAAAGTAGCATCAGTATCTCCAGCATGCCATGCCTATGAGTCTGATGTTAAGGTTGGGCCACACAGCATGGATAAAGGCATTTTGGGCGGTGGCTGTAAGATGGATATATAAGGTATGTGATATCCAGATTGACATAGAAATAAGCAAACATGAGGATTGTGTAAAACAAAGTGTATACACCAACCAGGCATAACTTTATGGCCACTGATCAGGCATACCATTATGATCACCTGCCCAATATTGTGTTGGTCCCCTTTTGCTGCCAAAACAATCCTGACCTGTGGCACATTAACAACATTTAGTTCTTCAGCAATTTGAGCTACAGCTCGTCTGTTGGATCACATGGACCAGCCTTCGTTCCCACTTGCATTAGTGAGCCTGGGCCGCCCATGACCTTGTCACTGGATCACCTCTGTTTTCTCCTTGGACCACTTTTAAAAGCTACTGACCACTTCAGACCAGAAACATCGCACGAGAGCTGCAGACTTGGAGATGCTCTGACCCAGTCATCTAGACATCACAATTTGGCCCTGTCAAACTCACTCAAATCCTTACGCTCGCTTATTGAAGACATTAACACATTAACTTTAAGAACAAAATGTTCAATTGTTGCTTAATAAATCCCACCCACCAACAGGTGCCATGATGATGAAGAGATAAACAGTGTTATTTAATTCATTGCTCATAATGTAATAATATCACAATGTTATGTCTGGTCTCTGTATATTAGGGTTTGTACATGCAGACCCTGAGACTAAATTACCTACCCAGATAACACAATAAGAAAGTAAATTCTGTGAACTCACTAAACAAAACAGGAAAGCAACCCACACCCAACACAATTTCAGCAACACCCCTATTTACAACCAACCATTTAAATTTAAATTTACACTCTGTGGAATGTGCCGCTTTGAACAAAGACTGGGTTGGATCATGGAGGTTGTTCTGTGAGAAATAGACAGACAGCTGGTTAAAAACCAACTGCGTTTCAGAGATTTAGAAAGAAGTGATACCGGTCTGTAGATGTTGATGTCTGATGGGTCCAGAGCAGGTTTCTTTAGGGTGGGAATGACCCTTGCTTGCTTGAAGGTAGCCAAGCTTGAAGGTTGAGGATGTCTCCCTCCCCAACACCACCGGCCTTCGAGATCTCAACCGAGACCCGTTTCGCCCTTCTCCGCGAGACGGAACGCAAGGTAAGGTTCATACTTGCTGTTTTCCTGGTGCTCATGTTTTAAATGTTGCTGCACAGGTACCTGCAATTCTGAACAAAAACTTCGGAGCTGTTGTTCTCAATGCTGGAGAAAACGACACCAGGCTGAGGCAAACGGAGATCTTAAAGATGGATTTCAGGATCCTGGTGGAGACAGTACTTAGCACATCGCCCACATTGAGGATCAAAAGTGTCAGGACCTCTTTCCACTTACCAACGAGTGATTGAGAAGTTTAGTACACTTTTTGCACTAAATGAATGGTTACGGTCATGGTGTCGAGAGTACAAACTTCTCTTTGTTGTTAATTAGAATTACAGGGAGTGCAGAATTATTAGGCAAATGAGTATTTTGACCACATCATCCTCGTTATGCATGTTGTCTTACTCCAAGCTGTATAGGCTGGAAAGCCTACTACCAATTAAGCATATTAGGTGATGTGCATCTCTGTAATGAGAAGGGGTGTGGTCTAATGACATCAACACCCTATATCAGGTGTGCATAATTATTAGGCAACTTCCTTTCCTTTGGCAAAATGGGTCAAAAGAAGGACTTGACAGGCTCAGAAAAGTCAAAAATAGATAGATATATTGCAGAGGGATGCAGCAGTCTTAAAATAGCCAAGCTTCTGAAGCGTGATCATCGAACAATCAAGCGTTTCATTCAAAATAGTCAACAGGGTTGAAAGAAGCGTGTGGAAAAACCAAGGCGCAAAATAACTGCCCGTGAACTGAGAAAAGTCAAGCGTGCAGCTGCCAAGATGCCACTTGCCACCAGTTTGGCCATATTTCAGAGCTGCAACATCACTGGAGTGCCCAAAAGCACAAGGTGTGCAATACTCAGAGACATGGCCAAGGTAAGAAAGCCAGAAAGTCGACCACCACTGAACAAGACACACAAGCTGAAACGTCAAGACTGGGCCAAGAAATATCTCAAGACTGATTTTTCTAAGGTTTTATGGACTGATGAAATGAGAGTGAGTCTTGATGGGCCAGATGGATGGGCCCGTGGCTGGATTGGTAAAGGGCAGAGAGCTCCAGTCCGACTCAGACGCCAGCAAGGTGGAGGTGGAGTACTGGTTTGGGCTGGTATCATCAAAGATGAGCTTGTGGGGCCTTTTCGGGTTGAGGATGGAGTCAAGCTAAACTCCCAGTCCTACTGCCAGTTTCTGGAAGACACCTTCTTCAAGCAGTGGTACAGGAAGAAGTCTGCATCCTTCAAGAAAAACATGATTTTCATGCAGGACAATGCTCCATCACACACGTCCAAGTACTCCACAGCGTGGCTGGCAAGAAAGGGTATAAAAGAAGAAAATCTAATGATATGGCCTCCTTGTTCACCTGATCTGAACCCCATTGAGAACCTGTGGTCCATCATCAAATGTGCGATTTACAAGGAGGGAAAACAGTACACCTCTCTGAACAGTGTCTGGGAGGCTGTGGTTGCTGCTGCACGCAATGTTGATGGTGAACAGATCAAAACACTGACAGAATCCATGGATGGCAGGCTTTTGAGTGTCCTTGCAAAGAAAGGTGGCTATATTGGTCACTGATTTGTTTTTGTTTGGTTTTTGAATGTCAGAAATGTATATTTGTGAATGTTGAGATGTTATATTGGTTTCACTGGTAAAAATAAATAATTGAAATGGGTATAAATTTGTTTTTTGTTAAGTTGCCTAATAATTATGCACAGTAATAGTCACCTGCACACACAGATATCCCCCTAAAATAGCTAAAACTAAAAACTACTTCCAAAAATATTCACCTTTGATATTAATAAGTTTTTTGTGTTCATTGAGAACATGGTTGTTGTTCAAATTAAATCCTCAAAAATACAACTTGCCTAATAATTCTGCACTCCCTGTATTTCTGGGAGCATCCTAGGTCCTATCAGACAACATCTCTAGGATGCTTCACACCATCTGACTGGTAAGATATCATGCAATTTACGACTATGACAACATTTATACAACAAACCAAATAGTTACAAGTACACACACTGCCTAATTTATAGAAACCTTGTCTATTCCTTGTGTAGTAAAACCAAAAAATAAATACACAAGATCCAGAAATAATCTTAATTAAAACCTTAAACTAGCAGATAATCAAACACAAAAAAGTTCTAAAGTTTGGTCTTTAAAACATTAGATCACTTGCATCCAAAGCACTCATTATAACAGAGATGATCACAGATAATAGACTCGATGCACTCTGTCTCAATGAGACCTGGATTAAACCAAAAATATTATATGAGTCTAAATGAGTCTACAGCATCAGGATATGTTTACAAGCATGAGGTCAGACTGGTCATGAGGGAGGTGTAGCAACCATTTATAGTGCTCTTCTTAATGTTAGTCAAACAGGTTTAAATCATTTGAAGTGCTTGTTCTTAAAGTTGTACTTGTAGACATACATAGGAAACCCCTACTATCTCTTGCTCTCGCTACTATCTTTTGCTCTCGTATACAGACCCCCAGGGCCCTACGCTGATGTTCTTCAAGAGTTTTCTTTCAGACCTCTTGATCAATTTAGCTAAAGTGCTGCTTGTAGGAGATTTTGATATTCATGTAGATGATGCAAACGATGCCCTAGTACTACCATTTGTAGACTTATTTAACTCTTTTGGGGTTAAACAAAACATCACCAGACCAACTATTCGTTTTACCCACACACTAGACTTATTAATATCTCATGGAGCAGATGTCACTGATATAAATATTTTAACTCATTGTGATGACATCACAGACCAATACCTCATACTGTACACACTACCGGTAGAGCATATTAGTACTATACAAAGATGCTGTTTGTGGACATACAGTTCAGCATTTAACACTATAATTCCCTCCACACTTACCTCTAAGTTGGAGGTCCTGGGACTCAGCCTGCTGCTGTGTCATTGAATCTCTAACTTCCTGACAGGCAGACCACAAGTCGTACGGGTTGGAAAACACACCTCATCCACCCTCACCCTCAGAATTGGAGCTCCCCAGGGTTGTGTTCTTAGCCCCCTGCTGTACTCACTGTACACATACGACTGTGTGGCCACTTCCAACTCCACCACCATCATCAAGTTTGTTGATGACACTGTTGTGGTGGGCCTGATCTCCAACAACGACAAGACGGCCTACCAACAGGAGGTTAAAAACCTGAAGAAATGGTGCCAGGAGAACAACCTTCTTCTGAATGTTAATAAGACTAAGGCGTTGATAGTGGACTTCAGCACAAAGCAGGAGTGGTCATACCAACCGCTAAACATCAATGGGACCCCAGTGGAGAGAGTGGACAGTTTCTGGTAATTAGGTGTTCACATCACACAGGACCTGTCTTGGTCTTGTCACAGCAACACCCTGGTGAAGAAGGCCAGGCAGTGTCTGTACCATCTGAGATGCTTAAAGGAACTTTAAACTACCCTCTCAGATGCTAAAGACTTTTTACACTTGTACCATTGAGAGGGCTCTAATGGTTAGCTTGGAAACAGCACCATGCTGGACAGGCGAGTCCTCCAGAGGGTGGTGCGTTCAGCTGAATGTACCATCCACACCGTGCTCCCTAACCTGCAGGATATCTACAGCACGTGGTGCCGGACCAGAGCCAGAAAGATTGTGAAGGACCTCAGCCATCCCAATAATGGACTCTTTTCTTTGTTGTGTTCAGGGAAATGCTTTCACTCCCAGAAAGCAAACACAGAGAGAGAGTGAGGAGGAGCTTCTTCACACAGGCCATTCAGAGTGTGAACCAGGAAACACCAGGATCTAAAAACTGGTCCACTCTCTCCATGACACTACGACACTGGTCTGTCACTTTAACTCTGGACTTGCATAGCACAGTGCACTTTATATCCCACCGCACACAGTCACTTTAAGGACAATCACATCAAACACCTTATGTAGTTATTGTTTATGGTCATAAGCATACCCTGTATATACACTTTGTTCCTTATATATATCTATATATATTTTATATTTTTTACATAGTTTATACTCTTTATTTATCTGCGTTATTTTTCTTTGTTTTATTTTTCTTCCTATCCTATTACCATGCAGGACAGTTGTATAAATTTCACTGCATGTCGTACTGTCAGGGATCCACCTGCCACGCCCCCTTTGGTGGTTCTCTATGCCTCCACTCTCCCTAGAGCTCCAGGTTTAATCACGCACAACTGGGGTTCATCATCACTCCACCCTGCTTCTATATAAGCTCCTCATTCACTCCCAACCCCTGTTCATTATTGAATGTGTTGGATGCTACGTACTGTGTGTTTGGGTTGTTTGTGTTGTACTATGGTCTGTGTCTTCCGTTCCGTTCTGTCCGGACTTCACTATCCCGTACCAGCCGCGCTTCACCTCCCTGCGCATATCGGGTCAGCTAGCGCACCTCGGACACTCTCAACATAAGGACTGCCGTGAGCTCGTGCTTGTATGTGTGTGTGCTCGTGTGTCTCTTTCTCTCTCACTGGTATTAAAACTCGAGCGAGCTGTACTCCGGCTTCCGCCTTTTGTTTTCGCTCGCACCCTGACAGAATAACGAACCCCCGAAAGGGCATATAAAAAAAAAAAAAAAAAAAAAAAAAAAAAAAAAAAAAAAAAAAAAAACGGGATTCCCCCCCGGCCCGGTGCGAACTGAACATCGGTGGAAGGATTCACTCCGCCATGCTGAGGCGGCCGCCCAGCTCCGCCCCAGGAAAAACCCTGACATCCGCTGCCGTTTCACGCGGATCATGCTCGGCGGCGCCACGCCCCCTCGGTGACGTCACGGGATTCCCAGCTCGCTTCTCCGGCAAAACGGCAGACTGGGGCGGATTTTTACGGAGCGTGGGTGAATACATGGAGTTGAATCCTGCCTCCTACATAACTGAGGGAGCGAAAATCGCGCTCCACATCTCTCTGTTGTCTGGGGAATCCCTTTCTCTAGCCAGCGAGTTGTGGAGTACGACCAGAGGTGAGTTCGGCTCGTGCGCCCGGTTTATCCGGCTTCTCACAAGGAAACTAGGGATGGTGACCTCGGATCACCACTATCCCTCTCCCGCTCCCGAGAGCACAGAGCCACCCCGCTGCTTCCCGGAGAGCTCAGTTTTACACCAGAGTTTCCCGGAAGGTGCAGTTCCACACCAGAACCTCCGGGGGATCTCCACCCTGCTCCAGACCCTGCTCCAGGCCCTCCAGGATGGCTCTGCCTCGCCCCAGGACCTCCAAGAGCTCTCCGCCCTGCTCCAGGTCCTTCAAGACAGCTCCGCTCCACCCCAGGGCCTCCAGGAGATCCTTACACTACTCCAGGAACTGAAAGAGAGCACAGCTCCGTCCCAAGATTCCCAGGAGAGCTCCTTTCCGCCCCAGGGTTTCCACGAGCGCCCTGCTTCGCCCCGGGGTTCCCACGAACGATCCGCCCTGCTCCAGGGTTCCCGTGTTCGTACTGCTTTGTCTCCAATCGTCCACGAGTATGCCGCTCCACCCCAGAGATTCCGGGAGAGCTCCGCTCAGCTCCGGGGCTTCCTCGAGCGCTCCACTCCGCCTCCGACATTCCGCAAGCGCGCCGCCCTGTTCCGGGGTTCCCGTGGACGCGCCGCGCTGCCCCGGAGCTTCCAGGAGTGCTCTGTTTCGCTTCAGGGTTTCCTCGAGAGCTTCACTCTGCTCCTGGACTCCTCAGAGAGCTCAACTTCATTCCAGGTCGCCCAGGAGAACTCAGCTCCGTTCCAGGTCGTCCAGGAGAACTCGGCTCCATTTCAGGTTGTCCAGGAAAGCGCAGCTCTACCCCAGGACCTCCACGAGAGCGCAGTTCTGCTCCAGGACCTCCACGAGAGCTCAGTTCCGCTACAGGACCTCCTGGTGAGCTCCTCTCTGTCCCAGAATGTCCCGGTGAGTTCGGCTCCGCCTCAGGACCTCCATGAGAGCTCAGCTCCGCCCAAGGACCTCCAGAAGAGCTCTGCTCTGCTCCACAGGGTCTCTGAGAGCTCCTCGCAGCTCCAAGGTCTCCAAGCGAGCTCAGTTCCGCTCCAGGATCTCCAGGACAGCTCCGTTCGGGCCCAGAGCTCCTCAGAACACTTAGCTCAGCCCCAAGGCCGCAAAGGGGACGTTGTGCCGCCGCCTGGTCGCAAAGGGGACGACGTGCCGCTGCCTGGCCATGAAATGAACGTCGAACAGCTGCCTGGGTGCAAGAGGGTCGTCGCACCGCCGCCGGGATGCAATAAGGAGGTCATATCATCTCCGACCGCCAATACCGGTGGCAGGGCAACCCACGGTTCCTCTGACAGCCCCAAGTTGCCTCAAGAGCCATCCGCCAGTGATGTCACGGTCCCAGACACTTTCGATGGCTACATCTCACCTCCGAGATCCTCCGACGACGACGCCTCGTCTCCGAGCTCCTCCTCCGACGACGTCTCGCCTCCGAGCTCCTCCGACGGCGACCTCTCGCCTCCGAGCTCCTCCGACGGCCACGTCTCGCCTCCGAGCTCCTCCGACGGCGACCTTTAGCCTCCGAGCTCCCCCGATGAAGACGTCTTGGGTGAGACGTCGCCATCGAAGGAGCTCATGAGAGAGACGTTGCCTCCGGAGGAGCTCAGGAGAGAGACATCGCCTCCGGAGGAGCTCAGGAGAGAGACGTCGCCTTCGAAAGAGCTAAGGAGAGAGACGTCGCCATCGAAGGAGCTCGGAGGCGAGACGTCTCTCTCCTGAGCTCCTCCGAAGGTGACGTCTCTCTCCTGAGCTCCTTCGATGGCGACGTCTCTCTCCTGAGCTCCTTCGAAGGCGACGTCTCTCTCCTGAGCTCCTCCGGAGGCGACGTCTCTCTCATGAGCTCCTTCGATGGCGACGTCTTACCCAAGAGCTCCTTTGACGAAGACGTCTCAGCCCCAAGTCTCCCGAAAGGCGAAGTCACGTCTCAGCGTTCCGCTCCAGGCGATGTTTCGACTCCAGGTTCCTCTCCGGGTGACTTAACACCTCCGTGTCCTTTTTCGGACGATGTCTCTCTGCAAGGTCCCTCGGAGGATGACAACACGCTTCTGAGTTTCTCTGAACTCTTCGTCACGGCTTGCAGCCCCGGCAAAGGCGTCACTTCCATCCTCTTCTCCACGGTGGTCGTCACTCGGCCTCTGAACACCGCCTGAGGACGTTATTCTGCTCCCAGTCTACACTGGGCACATCTCCGCTACGGACATAACTCCGCTCCTGACCTCCTTGGTTGACACCCCTTCTCTGAGTTTCTCTGAACTCTTCGTCACGGCTTGCAGCCCCGGCAAAGGCGTCACTTCCATCCTCCTCTCCACGGTGGTCGTCACTCGGCCTCTGAACACCGCCTGAGGACGTTATTCTGCTCCCAGTCTACACTGGGCACATCTCCGCTACGGACATAACTCCGCTCCTGACCTCCTTGGTTGACACCCCTTCGGTCCAGGCCTCTACAGCGGGCGTCAAACCGCTCCTGGTTACAGCCGAGTGCGTCACTCCGTCTCTGGTCTCTGCCGTGGAGGTCGCTCAGCCTCTGGACTCCGCTTGGTCCTTGTTCTACGCCGGAGCTGTTTCTCCGCCTCTGGCCTCTGCTGAAGGCGTCAATCCGTCTCCAGTCTCTGCTGAGGGCGGTTCGGACCAGGTCCCTTTCGACCCTGGACGGACGCCAGGATCCTCCTCTGAGTGCCCTGGCCTTCCAAGCATCTGTGGGTTTGGGGCCTCAGGCGCCGCCCCTCAGGGGGGGTAATGTCAGGGATCCACCTGCCACGCCCCCTTTGGTGGCTCTCTATGCCTCCGCTCTCCCTAGAGCTCCAGGTTTAATCACGTACACCTGGAGCTCATCATCACTCAGGCCTCCACTCTCTCTGGAGCTCCATGCATAATCACGCTCACCTGGGGTTCATCATCACTCCACCCTGCTTCTATATAAGCTCCTCATTCACTCCCAACCCTTGTTAGTTATTGAATGTGTTGGATGCTACGTACTGTGTGTTTGGGTTGTTTGTGTTGTACTATGGTCAGTGTCTTCCGTTCTGTTCTGTCCGGACTCCACTATCCCGTACCGGCCGCGCTTCACCTCCCTGCGCATATCGGGTCAGCTAGCGCACCTCGGACACTCTCAACATAAGGACTGCCGTGAGCTCGTGCTTGTGTGTGTGTGTGCGTGTGTGCTCCTGTGTCTCTCTCTCTCTCTCACTGGTATTAAAACTCGAGCGAGCTGTACTCCGGCTTCCGCCTTTTGTTTTCGCTCGCACCCTGACACGTACTCTGTTTGTATGTCTATGTGACAATTATTTTTTTTTTTATGTGATATTAGCCATGTTTCACCATGTTATCCACACGGTAAGACTATTGTTCCGACTACTAAGGACCCATAATGCTAACAACCTTGAAGAAATGGCTAACAATATAGACCTTATCCTCACTAGCGCATTAGACACCGTTGCCCCCATCCGGTTAAAAAAAGTTAGAGAAAAAACACCTGCACCATGTTATAATAGTCATACTTAAGTCATTAATCAAACAACCCGTAATCTGGAAAAAAAAAATGGAGGAAAAACCAAATTGGAGATATTTAGATGTGCGTATGAAGACAGTATGCTCAGCTACAGACGGGCGCTAAAAGCTGCTAAAGCTGAACACCTGAGCAAACTCATAGAAAATAACAAAAACAATCCCAGGTTCCTTTTCAGTACAGTAGCTAAACTAACTACAAATCAATTATCTGAAAAACATTTATTCCATCACATTTTAGTAGGCGGTCCAACCTCTGACAGCATCTCCTGACCCAATCTCACTTAAAACTCCACAACTACACTGCTTTACATGTACAGGACAGGACTAGCTGTATGATGTTATTACCAAAGCTAAATCAACAACATGTCAGTTAGATCCCATTCCAACTAAACTATTGAATTCTTAATATTATTAATTTCTCACTATCTTTAGGTCACATCGCTAAACACCTCAAGGTAGCAGTTATTAAGCCCCCATTAAGAAAGCCTAATTTGGATCCAAACACACTATCAAATTACAGACCCATTTCAAATCTCCCATTTTTGTCTAAGATTTCAGTTTTAGTGAGAAATTATAAATAAATAACTTATCTTTTTACCAAAGCCTACACATAACACACATCACATCATAACCTTGTGCTCCAGTACATCTGACCAAATGCAAGTCAATTCAAGTCAAGTCAAGTGGCTTTTATTGTCATTTTTACTATACACAGTGGTACACAGTACACATTAAAAACGAAACAATGTTCCTCCGAAACCCTTGTGCTACACTAAACAACAACATACAACATAAAGTGCATCGAGTGCAGCCTGGTGCAAACAGTGCAAACAAAAGAACAGTACAGACAGACAGAGTGCAGACAAACAACACAAGACAAGACAAAAGACAAAAACCAAGTATAGCGCCGACTAGTAAACCTACTGTATACTTAAATATACAGTACTGTGTGAGGAGAAATGTAAAAACTATAACCAGGAAAAAGTACAAAGGGAACAGAGCAATGTAGTGCAAAAAAAAAACAGCAAGGAGGTGCAAAGACAGCATGTAAACATTCTACTGAATGCAAAAGGTGCAAAAACAGCATGTAAACATTATACTGAATATAAGGTGCGAGTATAAATAATAATAAATAGTGGATGGAGATGAGTGATTATTGTGTTTAGTCCAGGTTGTACAGATTAGTAACAGTAACACACAGAGTGACTGTGTGTGTGTATGTGTGTAAGTGAGTGTGTGTGAGTTCTGTTCAGTTCTTTGTGTTGACAAGCCTGATGGCTTGTGGAAAGAAACTGTTACACAGTCTTGTTGTGACGGGCCGAATGCTTCTGAACCGTTTTCCTGATGGTAGGAGGGTGAAGTATGTGTGTGAGGGGTGTGTGTGATCTTCCACAATGCTGTGTGATTTGCGGATGCAGCGTGTGGTGTAAATGTCCATGATAGAGGGGAGGGAGACTCCGATGATCTTCTCAGCTGTCCTTACTATCCTCTGTAGGGTCTTGCTATCCGAGACAGTGCAATTCCCAAACCAGGCAGTGATGCAGCTGCTCAGGATGCTCTCAATGGTCCCTCTGTAGAACATGGACAGGATGGGGGGAGGGAGATGGGCTTTCCTCAGCCTTCTCAGAAAGTAGAGACGCTGCTGGGCTTTCTTGGTGATGGAGCTGGTGTTAAGTGACCAGGTGAGGTTGTCTGCCAGATGAACACCAAGAAATTTGGTGCTCTTGACGATCTCCACAGAGGATCCATCGATAATTAGAGGAGATTGGTCGCTCTGTGCTCTCCTGAAGTCCACAAACATCTCTTTCGTTTTGTCCACGTTTAGAGACAGGCTGTTACCAGGCAGTTAGCCATTGCACCTCTTCTCTAAATGCTGACTCGTCGTTCTTGCTGATTAGACCCACCACGGTCGTGTCATCAGCAAACTTGATATAATTCGAGCTGTGCGTTGGTGCACAGTCGTGAGTCAGTAGAGTGAACAGCAGTGGACTGAGCACACAGCCCTGAGGGGCTCCAGTGCTCAGTGTGGTGGTGCTGGAGATGCTGTTCCCGATCTGGACTGCCTGAGGTCTCCCAGTCAGGAAATCCAGGATCCAGTTGCAGAGAGAGGTGTTCAGGCCCAGAAGGTTCAACTTCTCGATCAGGTGCTGAGGAATGATTGTGTTGAATGCTGAGCTGAAATCAATGAACAGCATTCGTACAAGTCCTTGTTATCCAGGTGGGTGAGGGCCAGGTGGAGGGTTGTGAAGATGGCATCGTCCGTGGAACGGTTTGGACGATACGCAAACTGCATGGGGTCCAGGGAGGGACCATGCACCATTTTTGGATCCGGAGAGGCCGCTGCGAGCTTCTGCCGCGCCGCCATCTTGGATCAAAGAACAGCACATTATCAACGTATGCTGTTAATATAATTAACAGCAGCTACGCTAATTTCTCTCAACTGCTTCTCTTTCTCTCCCCATCCTGAGGCATCATGAGGTTGCTCCAGCCCCCGTCACATCCAATCTTATGAAGATTGTGGACCTTTTAAAGAAATAGATGGCGACTCCGCAGACATCCCGAATTATCTAGAGAGCAGTGGCAATTTTTTCCCACTTCATGTGTAGTCTGGACACTGGACCTCCTTGAGTGTTGAAAGGCTCTGGCATAGAGAAGCTGGTGTTGGATCTATGATGATTGCAAATGTTGAGCTATTTTATGAGTTGCTCAGTATCTCCTAGTTTTATAACCACAAATTACTGTAAAAGACTGTAGAAAGAACATTACTCATAATCTTTCATTCCAGTCCTCCTGCTAGTTCTCACACTTCAGTGTTCTGTATTGTTTAAAGACTATGAACACACTCTTGATGTCACCCAAATATGGATGGGTTCCTCTTTTTGAGCCTGGTTCCTCAAGGTTTTTTCCTCATAACACATAAGGGAGTTTTTCATTGTTGCCATGGCTGCTCATCAGAGATAAATGCACACCATTAACCATTAACTCTGTAAAGCTGCTTTAAGACAATGTCTGTTGTGAAAAGCGCAATAGAAATAAACTGGACTTCACTTGACTTGCTTGAAGGTAGTTGGCACATAGCCAGATGTTAGGGATCCATTGGTGATTGTGCAGATGAAGGGCAGGAGATGGTCTGAAGCATAGTTGCCAATGACACTTATCACAAGTGACAGTGCCACCTTAGAGACAAAAGAAAAAAAGGTATGGCAAATTTGCTCTTTGCTTGCCAATGTTTACTTTTGTTATTTTTTTTATATTTAAAGATTCACTAATCAAAATATATAAAAAGTATAAAGTAAAAGGAGAACTTTACACATGTACAAGAAACAAAGTTATAAAATGTTATACCTGTATATTTTGAATAACAGGTGTCTCGTTCAATGATCCGTAAGCTTCCATTCGCAAACTATACCTACCTGTTCAGGTTTGTCTGACTTGTCGTTGTGTTTTCGGATTTGTTATTTTGGTTTTGCATTTGTTAATTTGTTTTCGGATTCGTTAATGTGTTTGCGGATTTGTTCATTTGTTTTCAGATTTGTTAATGTTTTTGCACTTCTTGGCCACCGTACTCAAGCCATCAGGCTTCTCAACACAAAACTGAACTGAACCACACACACACACACACACACACACACACACACACACACAAAACTGTTCTGTACAACCAGGACTCAAACTCACTTCACACCTCCATCTCTTCAGCACCACTCATATTGCATCACTTCATTACTACACTGTTTACATGCCGTTTTTGCACATTATTTTGTTCACATTTCAGTTTTATTACAATGTTCACTGCACTCTTTTACACAAAGCAGTGTGCAATATACAACAGGTTTACTGGTAGAACTATTTTGTGTTCTCTTTCATCATCTCGTGTTTGAGATCCACCTATGGGAAGGGCATCTGTACCTGACATCTGCAGAAGCATCTAATTGCCCCAAGTCAGCGCTACCTTTCCTCAGTTAACATTCACTTCTCGACACTTCTGCTGTCCTACCTCACAGCTCCCTGGTTCTTTGATTTGATTTGATTTACTGCATGTGGACAGAACGATGGAGAGCGGTAAGAGAAAGGGAGGAGGACTGGCAGAGTTTGTAAATAATAGATGGTGTAAAACTGGAAAACATCACTATTAAAACTATTAAAATCTGCTTTAATGACATTGAGCTGTTAGCCGTTAGCATGAGGCCGTACTATCTGCCGAGGGAATTCTCGCAAGTTATCGCGATAGCTGCCTAAATTCCCCCCTCTCCTGACGGTGAATCGGCATGCAATGTCCTGCATTCTGTTGTTAACAGACTGTTAACACAGAGTCCAAATGCCCTTCTCATTATCTCTGGAGATTTTAATCATGCCCCTCCATCCTCCACTCTGCCCACATTCACCCAGTATGTTTCATGCCACACCAGAGACAATAAAACACTGGATTTATTTTATGCAAACTCAAAGGAGGCTTATACATCAACACTCCTCCCCCCATTGGGAAGATCGGATCACAACCTGGTTCATCTCCTACCTGTCTACAAACCCCTTGTATGCAGGCTACCAGCTACCTCCGGCGCAGTGACGAAATGGTCTGATGACACCAGTGAGGCTCTGAAAGACTGTTTTGAAACAACTATGTGGGAGAAATTGTGCAATCCACATGGGGAGGATATTGACACATAAACAGAATGTATTACAGACTACATTAATTTCTGTGTGGAGAATACTGTACCCACCAGGACTGTATTGTGTTTTCCCAGCAACAAACCGTGTATTAACCCTGATATAAAGACTTTCCTTAAAGAGAAGAAGAGGGTTTTTAAATTGGGAAACAAGGAACAGCTGAAAACTGTCCAGAGGAGGAACATGGAGGATCAGCTGCAGCAGAACAACATCAGCGGTGTGTGGAAGGGGCTCAAAACCATCATTGGTCATAAGGAGCCCAGCTTTTAAGCTGAGGGTACCAGCAGTGGGTGAATGATCTTAATATATTCTTTAACAGATTTGATCAGCTACCCTCCCCTGCCCCCATCCAGTCCCCCCTGCTGCAATCCCCCTTCTCTGGTTCCACAGCAAGCAGCTTCAGCCCACCTCTCTCTGCACAGCTATCAGCTCACAGTCAATATACAACACACCTAAGTAACCCCCCCTGCCGATTCCCTCCAGCCAACACTCCAACCAATACACACTGCCCCTTTCAGAAGCCCAGCTGAGAATAAAGCTCAGGAAGATCAAAGCGAGGAAGGCTGCAGGCCCAGACGGCATCAGTTCAAAGCTACTAAAGACATGTGCAGACCAGCTGTGCGGCATATTGCTGTACATGTTTGACCTGAGCCTGAAGCTGGGGAAGGTGCCACAGCTATGGCAAACATCCTGCGTGGTGCCTGTTCCAAAGACGTCGCGCCCAAAAGACTTTGGGGATTACTGACCAGTAGCACTGACCTCCCATCTAATAAAGATATTGGAAAGGCTGGTGCTCACTCATCCCCGACCTCTAGTGAGCCCATCAATGGATCCACTTCAGTTTGCCTATCAACCTGGCATTGGAGTGGAAAACGCAGTCATCTTCCTTCTAAATCGGGCTACTTCACACGTGAAAAAGTCATGTTTTTTGACTTCTCTAGTGCTTTCAACACCATCCAACCTGTGCTCCTGAGGGATAAGATGGTGTACATGGAAGTGATCATCTGTCAGCCTGGATACTGGACTACCTCACAGACCGACCACAGTATGTGAGGACTCGTGACTGTGAGTCTGACATGATTGTCTGCAACACTGGAACCCCACAGGTAACGGTTCTAGCCCCGTTTCTCTTCACCATCTACACTGCAGACTTCACGTTTAGCTCAGCAACCTGTCACCTACAGAAGTTCTCTGATGACTCTGCCATTGTCGGTCTGATCACGAATGATGATGACAGAGAGTACAGAGGTATACAGAACTTTGTGGACTTGTGCCAACCGAGCTGCCTTCAGATAAACGCGGGGGAAACCAAAGAACTGGTGGTGGATTTCCGTAGGCACAAACACACTTCATTACTTCCATTGGTAAACATTCAGGGAAAGGACCTTGTGAGAGTGGACTCTTACAAATACCTGGGTGTTCACCTGAACAACAAACTGGACTGTACAGACAACACTGAGGCAATCTATTAGAAAGGGCAGAGCATACCATTTCTGCTGAGGAGACTAAGGTCTTTTGGAGTGCAGGGAGCACTACTGAATACCTTTTTTGACTCTGTTGTGGCATCAGCCATATTCTATGGAGTGGTGTGCTGGGGTAGCAGCATCTCTTCTGCAGACAGGAAGAGACTGGACAAGCTGATCAGGAAGGCCAGCTCAGTCCTGGGGATTCCCCTGAACTGTCTTATATCTTTTAATTATCTTCTTGTTCTCAGCCAGGCTAGCTTTTGCAAGTCGCCCACGCTCGTACCTTTTTTCTATAGGCTGCCGCCTACTTCTTTTTCCTTTTTTATTTTTATCATTTTTTTCATTGCGCTTTCTAAAGCGGCACTGGACAACTCATCGAGTGTGCCTGGCCGCGTGCGGTGCACTCATTGCTGCCAAGGGATTGCCACACAGAAGGGCAGATCAGTGAAAATATGTGGCCAAACTCACTTCACTCGGCCCATATAAACTATTTGGAGCTCCTCACTATGCTCTAAAGCATTTCCTGCCTGCATCATGTGCTGGGGACCTGGGGGCCCCCCGCAATGCAGCTTCCTCAAACTGGGCTGATTTGTGCCTGTCCCCGTTCAAAGATTTGATGACGGCAGATAACCGGTTCCCAGACGGGCCGACCGGTTCCGGGGATGAGGGCCAAACGGACCCCATCGACAGCTCAGATGACAAGGAGGCCATCCTGTCTACCGCGGGCCCTCAGGCTCCCTCCACCCTGCCTCAATCAGTATTGCTGGAGCTTTGTGAACGAGCTGCCATCGCTCTCCTGAATGCTTCAGATCAGGAGAGAGACATATATGATGGTAAGTTTCTGGGACCTCCCGTCCCGAGAAAGCAGCTTCTTTCCGTCCCCCTTGCATGTGTGAAACACATGAAATATTGCTGGGGAGATCCGCTCGATCTAAAACACGGTCTTGCAGGGCTTGAAGTTAAGTATATGGCGTGTCTTGGCATGGGTGACCCCCCGTTATCAAACATTGTATCGCCAAACACCTTAACCCATCTCAGAATGCCATCACATGGCTCTTTTGTCTGTTTGATAAAGCATAATGATTGGTTTTGCTCGATTTGGGCGACGCTGAGCATATATCCTCCGCACATGAAATTCCTTCGTTTAGTCTTCACGAATTCACGGACCTTCCGTTTGGGCTCGCACTGAGTCCAAGGACTTTCTGTCTGTGTGCGGAGGCGGGGTTTGCGGCGCTGAGAACAGCGGGTTTCAGGATCCTGACATACATAGACGATAGGCTGATTATAGCCAATTCAAGAAATTCAGCGATGTGCTTGCACACATCGCTGTGCTCGGTTTCAGAGTCCATGTGAGAAAGAGCAATTTCACTCCCGCTCAGGAGGTCATATTCTTGGGTTTAAAGCTGAATTCCATTACATTGCGCATTCCCCTGTCACAGAAGTGCATTTCTTCCTTCATAAACTGTCTATCGCACATGCCTCAGATTACAGGGTCTTATTGCTTCGGCTGTCCATGTTTTGCCTCTAGGGCTTTTGGGAATGAGCGCTTTCATTAAGTGGATTTTGTCTCTTCATCTCAGCCCGTTACACGATCTTTGCCACTATGTCATGGTGATGCGCGCCGCACGGCCGCGCTGCGCCACTGGAGAGCCGCGGAGTTTTACGCCAATGGGACCCCTCTCGGGGCTATCATGCTGTGCATAGTGGTAATTACAGATGCCTGTGGGGAGCCACACAGGAGGGCAGATCAGTTAAAGTATGTGGCTCTCACTTCACTCAGCCCATATAAACTATTTGGAGCTCCTTACTGTGTTGAAAGCTCTAAAGCATTTCCTGCCTGCATCATGTGCTGGTGCGCTGTGACAATACGACGGCTGTAGCCCACATCAACTGTCAAGGGGGGATGCGCTTCTCCAAGCTTTATGCTTTAGCTTACAAGCTGTTGGTATAGAGCATTTTCTGTCGTTACGGGTGACTCACGTCCTGGGCCTTTTTGAACAGGGGAGCAGACCTTTTGTCGAGGGGGAACCTGCTCTACGGAGAGTGACAGCTTCACACTCAGATTGCTGGGCTGCAATGGGAGAGGTTTGCCCAGACGGCCGTCGATCTCTTTACCTTTACCACTCTGCCTGATAACCCCAACCCTGGCCAGGGTGGTGGAAGTACAGGGTTTGTCTCTGATCTTCATAGCACCCAGGTGGCCCAATGGACCGTGGCTAGCGGAGATAACCCCACTTCTATATGCGGAGCCTTGGCCCCTCCCATTGCATACGGACCTCCTGGCCCAAGCGAATGGGGAGATCTATCCTCCTCACCCAGACAGGGTGGCTCTATGGGCCTGGCCTGTAAGAGGGCGAATTTAAACAATTTGGGGTTTCCATCACGTGTTATTGCAACTATTCAGAATGCCAGAGCCTCTTCCACACGTTCCCTCTATGATTGCAAGTGGTGTGTGTTTGAGGAGTGGTACAGGAAGCATATCTGTGCTCAGTCGCTGATATTCTGGGATTCCTGCAGGAAATTATTGGTCGTTGCGGAACCTTTTCGACGATTAAGGTCTATTTGGCGGCTATCTCTGCGTTTCATGCCAGGTTTGGCGACACTACCATGGGGCATCACCCCCTTATCCGTAGATTTATGAAGGGCATGCGCTTCTCCTTACCGGTCACCATTTCTTGTGCACCAAATTCTCGTTCAATGGAGATAAGGTTTTGCTTAGTCCTAACCTGGCCTATCTCGGCCCTGCCAAACACGGGGAATCCCATCTCTAGGCAACGCCTCTTTCGCTTTCTCCTTAGCGTATAAATCTAGGATCATGCAGCCTCCAGGTGGCCTCAAAGCTTACTCCAATAGAGGCATGGCTGCTTCTTTTGCTCTGTTTGTTGGGGTTCCCTTGCAGGACATTTGTGCCGCTGCGATCTGGTCCTTTCTGCAATTTCCATCCTTTTAGCAAAATCTACCACCATACCTACCCATCACCTCCTCATCAACTCTGTTCCTTTTACCTACATGCCCCAGTCTGCCATCTACCACTTCATCTAAATCACTCCAGAATTTTTCCTTCTCCTCCATCTCACAGCCAACTTGTGGAGCATAGGCACTGATGACATTTATCATCCTCCCTTCAACTTCCACCTTCACGATCATCACCCTATCAGAAACTCTCTTCACCTTCACTATACTCTTACTGTAATCTTCCTTCAGAATCACCCCTACACCATTTCTCTTTCCATCCACACCATGATAAAACAGTTTAAATCCACCTCCAATGTTCCTGGCTTTACTCCCTTTCCACTTGGTCTCCTGAACACACAGCATATCTACCTTTCTCCTCTCCATCATATCAGCTACCTCTCTCCCTTTACCAGTCATAGTACCAACATTTAAAGTACCAACACGAACCTCCACTCTCCTACACTGCTCTTTTCCCTGCCGTCCCTGTAGACGTCTTCCTTCTCTTCTTTTCCTCCTTCAGCCAACAGTAGCCCAATTTTCACCGGTACCCTGTTGGTTAACGACACCTGTGGCGGGGCAGTCGTTGTTAACCCGGGCCTCGACCGATCCGGTCAAAATCTTTCATCTGTCATGTAAATTACTTTACTGCTACAATATGTGCATTTCTATCCTATCTATCTATCTGTCTGTCTGTCTGTCTGTTTGTTTGTTTTAAAATGTTTAAAGTTTTTCTCAGTTGTTTTGGAGCATTTCTTGAATCATACTTACTATTTGCAAACCAGTGTGTGCATTTCTCAAAACACATTGGATTTCATGCAAAAGCCTGAACTTTTCTTAAAATCCTCAGTTCATTTCTCAAAACTAGGTATTTGTGTCAATGAACATCTTATTCCTATCAGTAAGAAAAGTCCCTTCGTCACTGTTCACAAATAAAATCATCAAAATGTTTATGATGTTTTCCTGAAATTCATGATCTAAACTATGGTTTGAATCACATTTTTTCTCTGTCTGTATTCACTCTCCAACTGAAGGTTTTACAAGATTCACCTTCAAACTGTTTTAGAGAATGAGTTGATTATTGGTTGATCTTATGACGTTCACTCGCCTTCATTAGTGACATTCAGGATGCATCTGCACAATTCATCAATTCAACACATTTACAAAAACAAATTTAATATACATTTTAAGTGACAGATTCAGACAACTGGTTTAACCATTTTGCATTTAATGACGTATACAATGAACTGATGCTAATATGTTTTGAGGGTTAAAACTATTCAGCTGAAATCAGTATAATATATTTTGATCAACATGAACATAAACAACTGATAATGTAGAAACAGCAGACACTCGTACACAATTTATTCAATTAATGTACAAAAGCGTTCACAATTTGATCAAAACAACAAGAAATGTTTTTATGATGAGCAAAAATGACTCAATGATGTGGAGGACATTTTGAGAGTTTAATTACTGATCTGAGAAACACTCCAAAGCAACTGAGAAAAACTGTGATTATCTTATGTTTGGTTTGTATTACGACATACTAGATACATCTGACTCTGTAGGTGAGGTATAAGAAGGACAGACAGACAGATAAAAAGAAAGAAAGAAAGAAAGAAAGAAAGAAAGAAAGAAAGAAAGAAAACAAAACAAAGAAAGGAAGGAAGGAAGGAACATTGAAGGTTTTGTGCGTTGTTATACTTCCATCTAGTTGTTACATTCAGCATTATTCTCAATTAACATTTATGTAATATCAGTTGCTCAAGTTTAGGAATAGGAACGTTGTTCTATTCTAGTCTAATACAGGCTTCTAGATGCTCAAATGTCTCAGGTCTTCTTTATTGCATGTTTTTCTTTTTGATGCGTCAAATGTTTTCTATGGGTGAAAACATTTTCTTCTACGCAGCCATGATGTTGTAATTGATGCAGTATGGGGTCTGGCATTGTCATGTTAGAAAATGCAAGGTCTTAGGTTATGATAACTTCAAACTCTTTGCAATTTTTCTCTGAGAAACTCCTTTCTGATATTGCTGCACTATTTTTCACCGCAGCATTGGGGGAATTGGTGATCCTCTGCCCATCTTGACTTCTGAGAGACACTGCCACTCTGAGAGGCTCTTTTTATACCCAATCATGTTGCCAATTAAATCATTAATATGCAAATTGGTCCTCCAGGTGTTCCTTATGTGTACATTTAACTTTTCCGGCCTCTTATTGCTACCTGTCCCAACTTTTTTGGAATGTGTGTCATGAAATCCAAAATAATCTAATATTTGGCATGACATTTCAGAATGTTTAACTTTCAAAATTATATATGTTATCTATATTCTATTGTGAATAAAATATAAGTTTATGAGATTTGTAAATTATTGCATTCTTTTTTGATTCACAATTTGTACAGTGTCCCAACTTTTTTGGAATTGGGTTTGTACTACAAAACAAAATGACAGAGACACACTAATAGGTTTAACCAGTCATTTTTTTATTCCCTGCATTATCTCAAATAAATCCTGCTACTTTTTTGTGTGTTTATATACACATAAAGTTTTGTTTCAGTGCAACAAACACGATAAGAACATTTGGCAAATATTACAAGAGGCATAACAAAGTATTTATATGGAGAAACGAACTGTCCGGAGTGTGTGAAGTTGTTGTTCATGCTAAGGGAGGATTTTTTTATGAAAATAAAGTGGAACATTTGGACATTATATTTGTTTGGTCAAAGGGAGTCATCTTACTGTTAAATGCAACCTTCATTAAGGCAGATAAACAAAAGAAACATTTATGCATTTGTTAAAATCAAGACTAGTAGTTTTCAGTTTTGAAAAGCACTGGACACTTATAGGAAACAGTATTGAACTTTGGATGTCAAACTCTAATATATAATAAATAATATGAACCAAAGCGGTAGTGCATAACATAATCTATTCAGGTAATCATTTAAATCATTCTATAATAATTCAAAATTCTATTAGCATTTTTCACAAAGAAGAAAAACAGTTGCATTTTGAGTCTGGTTCTTTGAAAAATTATTTTGCATGCAATCACAAGTTT
This sequence comes from Silurus asotus, assembly GCA_024362625.1. Lineage (NCBI taxonomy): Eukaryota > Metazoa > Chordata > Actinopteri > Siluriformes > Siluridae > Silurus > Silurus asotus. Next base: position 474,354 of record MU551667.1, read on the forward strand.
CACCATCATCACCACGGCTTGTCCAATTTTGACACTGTCCAATGTGTGTCCAATAGTTTGAAAACCACTGATTGTTAACTACAATTTATGTACAGAAATAAACTGTATAAACCAAACTATAGTCAAGTTTATTTCTATTGCGCAATGGCGAATGTGGCGAAGGAAAAGGAAAAACGAAGGAAAAGGAAAAACTACTTTAGATGTTTTGAGGAAGAAACCTTGAGAGGAACCAGACTCAAAAGAAGAACCCATCCTCATTTGGGTGACAGAACTATATAAGACAGAACTATATAACTATAGTCTACAGCATTAACAAAGAGAAAGTATAGAAGTTTTCCCGTAATTCCAATTTCCCAGTTTATCCCAGATTTCACACATATGGAATACATTTATCTTTGTCTCCGGCATCATTATTTTCTGCATCCTCCTTGTGAAACACCGCTCCATCTGTTTGCACCCTCCATTTCACCACAATGTTTCCTGCCATCCCATCTTCCTCCAGTTTTAGCTTGATCTAAATAATACATCTTTTATTACTATAATATTTCAGGAGAAAACAATAATCCCATTTAAAAATGTAAAAAATGCTTCAAAAACACAAGTCAAATTCTAATTACAATGCAGTGTAAATGCTTTATGATCTGATGAAGACGATAGCTGAACCATGTCTGTCTGGTTCTAGGTGTAGTAATGAAGAAGAGAATTGTAAGAGGGTGTCTTGTGGAGGATGAGACCCACCTGCTCCAATATTTCTGTCTTGAATTCATTCACGTCCTGAATAGACTGGACCTTCACCTTTACCGTTTGTTGTTTTTTGATTACTAAATCGAACGGCACATAAAAACACACACAAAGAAACAATTAAACAGATATACAAAATGCATTGTCTTTGTTTATAGACAGAAGAAAGAAAAAATTCTGTTCACCATCGTAGCAGAAGAAAGGCTTTAAGTCAGAGCATAGTGTATCCTCAAGTTGATTTTGATACAAAAACCCGCAATTTTCATTTTTCAGTAAATTATCAGGTTTTCCAGTCTTCCAAGGGACGAGGGAGAGAGGCGTTTGGTCGATCCACTTCCAGGAGTCTCTGAACAGACCAATCCAGGTGTATGGTTGCAAAGAGGTTGCCATATCATGTATCAGTGCATATTCTGTTTCATCTCTTGTGCTGGCCAGATCTGTGTAATTCTGTCTACAGTAACTCTGAGCTTCTATCCATGTTGTGTTTTTGGAATTGTAAATGTATCTGTCAGAGCCATTTTTCGTTTCTGTGAGAATTTAAATAAAACAAGATACACCATTAGACCCATTAAAACACCATTAAAAGTAAGTCTCAGAAATAAGAATATCTAAAAATAGAGCAAAGCACACACACATGGGTTTAGATAAAGTTTACCAATAAACAACTCAGATTTTACCATTTACTGTATTAGCACATATATGACAACATTCACTCCTGAAAAATGACCTGCTCTCACCATCAAAGCATACAAAAGGGTACATTTCTGTACAGTTTCTATCATCCCAACCTGTAGAAACTATTGCACCACAGTTTTGATTTCCACCATAGTTATTAGGCTGGCCGGGACACCATATTGTCATATTTCCTAGAGGCTTTTTTTCAAGTGACCAGCGCCAACTATTGTCATCATTGTACACTCCAACCCAAACTTCGGAAATGAATTGTTGTCTGTTTGCTTCATCTTGAATTTGGATCAGGTCGTCGTTAGTTTTGATGATAGCCAGATCGGTATGTGTGGCCTGGCAGTAAGCCTGAGCATCACTCCATGTTTTCTGGTCCTGGACTACATAATACCTGAAATTAGAGACAGGCGAGACGAAAGGGGCGATTCCTGGGGAGAAAAGTATTATTGGTTTTGTGCTGTTAGCTCTGGGAGAAAAATATTAACTGTTTTATTAGAATACTTCAATGCAGTGTTATAAAAACATCTTCCTAAACTTACGAGTTCTGTAATTATAAATATATTGTCTGTCAAAAGTTTGGAAACACTAAACACGTCAATTATGGTTTTTGAGACACACACATGTTCCTTTTGTTTGTATGTAACATATTAGATAAAAGGCAAAAACACACAAGATTGGACAGTGAATGACTGGAAAACAATTTGTGGACAAATGAATATACATGTGATTATTATTGTCTCTAACAGTAGAACTTATGTAAGATATAGAATAGAAGACAAAATGTTAACAGACTGCCAGCAGTCAAAGATTAATGGTTTGGGTTTGTTTCAGAGCAGGGAAAGTTAGAAACTTATTCCGGAAAGTGAAAGGAATCCTAAACCAACATGGCTTTAAATAATTAAGTGTGAAAAAATTTTTCACTCTGTGGTAATAGCAGCAAATGACAAATATAAAATAGTTTTGTTGATTTGTTGTTTAGCATCTGCCATACCTGTGTGATTATGTTATAAATACTGATAACCATAGGCCAGGTTAGTTTATCATTATTTGTTGTTTTTTGATTACTAAATCTAACGGCACATAAAAACACACACAAAGAAACAATTAAACAGATATACTAAATGCATTGTCTTTATTTATAGACAGAAGAAAGAAAAAATTCTGTTTACCATCATAGCAGAAGAAAGGCATTAAGTCAGAGCATAGTGTATCATCAAGTTGATTTTGATACAAAAACCCGCAATTTTCATTTTTCAGGAAATTATCAGGTTTTCCAGTCATCCAAGGGACGAGGGAGAGAGGCGTTTGGTCGATCCACTTCCAGGAGTCTCTGAACAGACCAATCCAGGTGAACGATTGCAAAGGGGTTGCCATATCATGAATAAGGGTGTATTCTGTTTCATCTCTGGTGCTGGCCAGATCTGTGTAATACTGTCTACAGTAACTCTGAGCTTCTATCCATGTCATCTTTTTGGAGATATAAATGTATCTGTCAGAGCCATTTTTCGTTTCTGTGAGAATTTAAATAAAACAAGTTTCACCACTAGACACAATTAAAACACTATTAAAAGTAAGTCTCAGAAATAAGAATGTCTAAAAATAGAGCAAAGCACACACACATGGGTTTAGATAAAGTTTACAAATAAACAACTCGGATTTTACCATTTACTGTATTATCACATTAATGACAACATTCACTCCTGAAAAAGGACCTGCTCTCACCATCAAAGCATACAAATGGGTACATATCTGGACAGTCTCTATCATCCCAACCTGCACGAGCTATTGAACCACAGCTTTGATTTCCACCATAGTTACTAGGCTGGTTGGGACACCATATTTTCATATTTCCTAGAGGCTTATTTTCAAGTGACCAGCGCCAACTATTGACATCATTGTACACTCCAACCCAAGCTTCGGAAATGAATTGTTGTCTGTTTGCTTCATCTTGAATTTGGATCAGGTCGTCGTTAGTTTTGATGATAGCCAGATCGGTATGTGTGGCCTGGCAGTAAGCCTGAGCATCACTCCATGTTTTCTGCTCCTGGACTACATAATACCTGAAATTAAAGACAGACGAGACGAAAGGGGCGATTCCTGTGGAGAAAAGTATTAATGGTTTTGTGCTGTTAGCTCTGGAAGAAACATACTAAGTGTTTTTTTTAGAATACTTCAATGCAGTGTTATAAAAACATCTTCCTAAACTTACGAGTTCTGTAAATATAAATATATTCCCTGTCAAAAGTTTGGAAACACTAAACACGTCAATTATGGTTTTTGAGACACACACATGTTCCTTTTGTTTGTATGTAACATATTAGATTAAAGGCAAAAACACAAGATTGGACAGTGAATGACTGGAAAAAAATGTGTGGACAAATTCATATAAATGTGATTATTATTGTCTCTAACAGTAGAACTTATGTAAGATATAGAATAGAAGACAAAATGTTACCAGACTGCTAGCAGTCAAAGCTTAATGGTTTGGGTTTGTTTCAGAGCAGGGAAAGTTTGAAACTCATTCCGGAAAGTAAAAGGAATCCTGAAGCATCATGGCTACCATTCCATGCTTCAACAACATGCAATTCTGTCTGGACTGCGGCTCATTGTAACCGACTTCACCATACAAAAAGACGATGAGCTGAAGTGTTCGTCTGAGCTCTGTAAGCATTATTTATAGAGCAAACAGTTGGAGTGATATCTATCATGGAATGGCCTGTTCAGTTACTGCACCTAAATCCTACTGAACTGCGTTGAGATTAACTGGATCACAAAGTCAGAAATCTCCAACTAGAACAACTTTGGTGAGTTTTACAAGAGGCACGGCAAAGTATTTCAGCTGAATGTTGGAGAAACAAACGGTCTGAATGCTAAAAGTGTGTAAAGCTGTTCTTCATGCTAAGGAAGACATTTTTTTATTAAAATAAAGTTTAACTATCGATCACCACTGAACTTAAGCATAATAATATGTTGTTTATTAAATGTGGTAAGCAATTATGGACACACACACAAATATTTTTCTCTTACCTGTGCAAAACAGGATGATAAAAAGATGCTGACCCATTGCAGATGTTGTTGGTAAATTTACTAAAAAATATATATAAAACCAAGTAAATATAAAAATACATAAATTAAAATAAAATAATTTGTTCAAAAGATACAGTGGTACTGGTAAAAACTGCATGTGTCACATTATCCATAATTATACAGTTTGGCCACCACAATATATCAAAACTACCAGAATAACATAAACTAATTGATTAAGGGTCCTGTCCTTTTGTCCCCTAATATCTGCAATACCCTTTCTGAAAAGTTAAGCAGAGGTTTGCAAAGCACCAAATCATGTTAACATGATTAACATAAATAATAACTATTAACAAGTGTGTGCTCTCTTGCAGTGTGTGGAGAGAAGATAAAGGGGATGTAGGAGCAGAGACAGAGAGTAGAGCTACTGTATGTGTGTCCATGTGTGCAATTGAATTTCATTACTGAAAGGTGACGTCTCAAAATAAAGCTAGTTCTCTGGTGAATTTGTCGTCTGTCCTCTTGTTGAAGCATGTAGGCTTTGCTTAAGTTATTCTATAATGCTGCCTCCTGTCTCCACACCGTGGAAATGGGGACCAATTCCCCAAACCTGGTCGCCCAGCCATGGGTTCTACCCCCTCCTTCCATTTTCCTCCCTGTGTCTGTGCTCTCTCCCCTGCAGGTCGTTGATACTTACCACACATTAATGGGAGGAAATCCTGGGCCAGCCTGGGGGTACTGCAGGCTTGAAAGGGTGTAGACACTGTAGTCAGGCTGTGTCCACCATACATCAAAGCCTTTTTCAGTGCAGGACTTTGAAATCAGCATGTGTAGGTGAGGTGTGTGCATGGAGATATACAGGAATATTTATAAGTGGCCATCACTATCACTATTCCTGCCTCACCCGTCTGCTAATTCTGGGAATTATTTGGGCAGCATTTTATCTTTCTGCATCAGTATTAAGCAATGTGGGTGGTGAGCTGCGATGGCTGGGGAGGTGTTACCTGGGCTGTCAACATCAGCTCTGCATCAGGCAGACACAGAAAGGGGGGTGGGATTCTTTCATGCAGGTAAAAGCTGCACTCTAGGGTGGGCCACTCTTACATTCCCCTGATTACTTGGTCTGACTTACAGATCAATGCATGGCCTGGGAGCCATGTTTTCCTGGTAGTGGAGGGGTAGGAGAACCCTGTGCTGTACATCCTTTGTAAGCGTTTGATATGGGAGAGCCTTAACTAAAATAAATATCTGGAAATTAAATGGGGGTCATCATACTGTCTGCTGGCATGGGTCTTAACTCTCTGTTTGGGCTAAAAGAGACCAATATGCAGATCACTTGTGGTATCTGGCATTTCATCTATTTAAGTTCAAGGTGGTTCGGTTCACAAACTATGGACACCGATGGCTGTGTCGGGTGGTGGGGGTATGTGGCAGTGGGGGCATGGCCAATTGTCATTTTGTGAATGGCAAGCAGAGCGAGAGGAAGCAAATGGTAAGGATCACAAACCTGAACATGATTTGTGTTAACACGTGTGTGGTCTCTTGACCATTTTTTATTAAACTCAATGTTGATGAATGTTGTCTGTCTTTGCATTGTGTCAAGTATCAATTATATAGTGTCCCACATTATAGCAAAAGTGGCATTGTGCTTAAGCAGAAAGTACATGGTTATTGACCAATTCTTAGGCACTCTTATTACCTCAGAAGATTTCCAAAATCAAACCAAAGCAGCAGGCAAAATTATTAGTCTCTAAAAGGAAAATAAACAGGAAGAAACTGATCAAAACTCTTTGAATTTGTACTGTTTGACTTTTTAGTTGATTCATAATGATTCTAATCTGGTGTCACCTAGAGTTCCTCTCAGGCTTTCTTTTGCATGTCAACTCAAGCAAATTTTCCTTGCTACTGCTGCCTCTAGCTTACTCATTAGGGATCTAAATTTACATATGCATTAAAATAAAATAACATTCAAATCACACATTCCCTGAAGAGCAAACAGAGAGAAGCAAATTTTAAAGACTTTTGCTTGCTTTGTTGGTTGGATAACAACCTAAATTTTATTGCAGGTTCCTCAATGAGTAGTAAGATTTACATAAGGTTCCTCAATGAGCAGTAAGATTTACATATTTTTAAACTATTACTAATAATAAAACATACTAATTAACTAATACTTTGCCTGTTGATTTTTGTATTTTCTAGCGTAGCCAGTCAAGCAGTGCTTAATATGTTGGGTTATCACCAAAATGACGATACAGAAATAGACAGAACTTTTAGCAATTATACGTTTGCAGGTAATTGCTAGTTGCGTGAACCAGACATTAGCAATTAAATACAGAAAACTAGCTTTAACTTTAAAGTCCAAATTTAATAAAATTTGGTTTCAGAAATCTAGTTTTACACTCTGGTTACAGCCATTTGGTGGCCATTTTTATGAACATTTCTATGGTAAAAACAACAATGAATACATGGCCAGATTAGGACCAACTCATTACACAACCGAGTCCCTTGTCACATATGTCAAGAAACAAGAAAGACTTGATAAAACCTTCTAAAACAATCCATATAAATTAAATCGTGTTATTTTTTTCTTTGTAATCTAAGAAATCATTTAATCACCTAAAAAAACTAAATAGCAGAAAACCATTATTTTTACATATTACATTGCTTTGTGTTAAAGTGTATTACACATGAGCCCCTCACTGACCATGTACAATCATGCAGTCAGGAAAAACAAGCTACTAAACTCAGGGATGGGATCTCATAATTCCTGCAAAGCTACAATTCTACATGGCTAGCTAGTCCATTTTTTTATTTTATTTGCTCTTTCTAATATATTATATATGGATGGTAATTAGTGGTATAGTGTGTTTTAAATTAAATTCTACATGTTATTAAATGTTTTAAAAGCCTTAAATACAATTTCCAAACCAGATACCCTGTAATATTAAGTTGAAAATTAAGTGTGAAAATCATTTTCACTCTGTAATAACAGCAAATGACAAATATAAAATAGTTTTGTTGATTTGTTGTTTAGCATCTGCATTACCTGTGTGATTATGTTATAAATACTGATAAACATAGGCCATGTTATTTTATTATTATTTCTCTGACAGATGAAATAATAATGAAATAAATACAGCAAAATAAAAACACTTTAACACAATAGAAATTTGAAATCAACATGCTGCATGAAAACAGATTATTTCCAGTACATTGGATTTATGGTTTAATGTAGACAAATTGGGTTTTCAAATACTATTCAGATATTTACTGTAGAAAAGCTCTATGAACATCGTAGTAACAAAAATTAAAAATGAGCAAGGATATATATATTACAGCAAAATATTGAAACATACCTGATTTCTGAAGAGTGTTGGGAAATGTTATACCTCTGTGTTCTTAAGAAACTTCTTCTAGTGTCGCACACATGCAAACTACAAATTTCTTTTTACAAATTCTTTTTACCTACTTTACAAATTAAATTGTAAGGAAATTTAAAAAAGGTTAACTCAAAAAAGGACAGTGGACTTTGGTGTGTTTTTAACACACAAAATATGAGCTAATCCCAAAATGACTAAATGTAAGGGTTATAATCAAACAAGCAGATGCGTATACAAGTGCAGATCATTTTAATACATTATATGGACAATAGTAGAGACTTCCAGCCATATGTGATTCTTATTTTAAGCTAGTGCATAGTTGGAGGACCACAGTTGTATTGGATACTTTTGGATGCATTGAATTTTCCCTTTGCTTGTTCCAGCATGACAATGCCCCTATTCACAGAGTCAACTACATGAAGATATGCTTTACATGGGTTGAAGTGGAAGATCTCCTGCTATTGAGATCGGATCTCAACCCTATCAAACTCCTTTGAAATTAATTGGAACATGCACCCAATCCTTCTCACCGCACCCACATCAGTAACGTCTCCAGGTTACGTATGTAAACATTATTGCCCCTGAGGGAAAGAGATTCTTCATCAGAAACGCTTTGGGAATGCCTCCGCAATGTCCATGCTCTGAATCACGTGTATAATCTGTTCAATGAAAAGTGCGGCAGTCACCGGCGGGGTGATGTCACAACCGGAATAACCAGGATCTTTTGATACTAATCGTACCCTCCTGGTATTCACTCTCCTGAATGCCCACCTCACATTATGCTCCGAGATGGGGAACGTGTTTACTTCTCCGGCTCTCTCAGTGTGCATGCTGTTGGTGCCGCTATCGACGCATCCAGAAAGTAGCATCAGTATCTCCAGCATGCCATGCCTATGAGTCTGATGTTAAGGTTGGGCCACACAGCATGGATAAAGGCATTTTGGGCGGTGGCTGTAAGATGGATATATAAGGTATGTGATATCCAGATTGACATAGAAATAAGCAAACATGAGGATTGTGTAAAACAAAGTGTATACACCAACCAGGCATAAATTTATGGCCACTGATCAGGCATAACATTATGATCACCTGCCCAATATTGTGTTGGTCCCCTTTTGCTGCCAAAACAATCCTGACCTGTGGCACATTAACAACATTTAGTTCTTCAGCAATTTGAGCTACAGCTCGTCTGTTGGATCACATGGACCTGCCTTCGTTCCCACTTGCATTAGTGAGCCTGGGCCGCCCATGACCTTGTCACTGGATCACCTCTGTTTTCTCCTTGGACCACTTTTAAAAGCTACTGACCACTTCAGACCAGAAACATCGAACAAGAGCTGCAGACTTGGAGATGCTCTGACCCAGTCATCTAGACATCACAATTTGGCCCTGTCAAACTCACTCAAATCCTTATGCTCGCTTATAGAAGATTATGGCTTCTAACACATTAACTTTAAGAACAAAATTTTCAATTGTTGCTTAATATATCCCACCCACCAACAGGTGCCATGATGATGAAGAGATAAACAGTGTTATTTAATTAATTGCTCATAATGTAATAATGTCACAATGTTGGTCTCTGTATATTAGGGTATGTACATGCAGACCCTGATACTAAATTACCTACACAGATAACACAATAAGAAAGTAAATTCTGTGAACTCACTAAACAAAACAGGAAAGCAACCCACACCCAACACACTTTCAGCAACACCCCTACTACCATTGAACACAACAAACAAGTGTATACATATATTACAATAAAATGCTGAGTATTTACAACCAACCATTTACATTTAAATTTACACCCTGTGGAATGTGCCGCTTTGAACAAAGACTGGGTTGGATCATGGAGGTTGTTCTGTGAGAAATAGACAGGCAGCTGGTTAAAAACCAACTTCATTTCAGAGATTTAGAAAGAAGTGATACCGGTCTGTAGATGTTGATGTCTGATGGGTTCAGAGCAGGTTTCTTTAGGGTGGGAATGACCCTTGCTTGCTTGAAGGTAGCCAAGCTTGAAGGTTGAGGATGTCTCCCTCCCCAACACCACCGGCCTTCGAGATCTCAACCGAGACCCGTTTCGCCCTTCTCCGCGAGACGGAACGCAAGGTAAGGTGCATACTTGCTGTTCTCCTGGTGCTCATGTTTTAAATGTCGCTGCACAGGTACCTGCAATTCTGAACAAAAACTTTGGAGCTGTTGTTCTCAATGCTGGAGAAAACGACACCAGGCTGAGGCAAACGGAGATCTTAAAGATGAATTTCAGGATCCTGGTGGAGACAGTACTTAGCACATCGCCCACATTGAGGATCAATAGTGTCAGGACCTCTTTCCACTTACCAACGAGTGATTGAGAAGTTTAGTACACTTTTTGCACTAAATGAATGGTTACGGTCATGGTGTCGAGAGTACAAACTTCTTTTTGTTGTTAATTAGAATTTTTTCTGTGAGCGTCCTAGGTCCTATCAGACAACATCTCTAGGATGCTTCACACCATCTGACTGGTAAGATATCATGCAATTTACGACTATGACAACATTTATACAACAAACCAAATAGTTACAAGTAAACACACAGCCTAATTTATAGAAACCTTGTCTATTCCTTGTGTAGTAAAACCAAAAAATAAATACACAAGATCCAGAAATAATCATAATTAAAACCTAAAACTAGCTGATAATCAAACACAAAAAAGTTCTAAAGTTTGGTCTTTAAAACATTAGATCACTTGCATCCAAAGCACTCATTATAACAGAGATGATCACAGATAATAGACTCGATGCACTCTGTCTCAATGAGACCTGGATTAAACCAAATGATTATATGAGTCTAAATGAGTCTACAGCATCAGGATATGTTTACAAGCATGAGGTCAGACTTCTCATGAGGGAGGTGTAGCAACCATTTATAGTGCTCTTCTTAATGTTAGTCAAACAGGTTTAAATCATTTGAAGTGCTTGTTCTTAAAGTTGTACTTGTAGGCATACATAGTGTAAGGATGGTCAGATCTGTTCATGGTACCAGACCCTGAGAACTGCCATGCAACTTCATGAGACCAGACCCCGAGAACTACCATGCAACAAAACAATAAACCTTCTAATCTGAAGAGTTAAAATTGGATTAATATAACAATATACAATCTATTTAAGGAATCTTTTACAGCCGCGCTAGAAGGACCAACACGCAGAATACCTTCACCCACACCAGTGGATTCCGTCATTGGGCCATCGGGTGGGCACCCTACAATAGGAAACCCCTACTATCTCTTGCTCTCGCCACTGTGTACAGACCCAGGGCCCTACGCTGATGTTCTTCAAAAGTTTTCTTTCAGACCCCTTGATCAATTTAGCTAAAGTGCTGCTTGTAGGAGATTTTGATATTCATGTAGATGATGCAAACGATGCCCTAGTACTACCATTTGTAGACTTATTTAACTCTTTTGGGGTTAAACAAAACATCACCAGACCAACTATTCGTTTTAACCACACACTAGACTTATTAATATCTCATGGAGCAGATGTCACTGATATAAATATTTAAACTCAGTGTGATGACATAACAGACCGATACCTCATACTGTACACACTACCGGTAGAGCATATTAGTATTATACAAAGATGCTGTTTGTGGACATACAGTTCAGCATTTAACACTATAATTCCCTCCACACTCACCTCTAAGTTGGAGGTCCTGGGACTCAGCCTGCTGCTGTGTCAATGAATCTCTAACTTCCTGACAGGCAGACCACAAGTCGTACGGGTTGGAAAACACACCTCATCCACCCTCACCCTCAGAATTGGAGCTCCCCAGGGTTGTGTTCTTAGCCCCCTGCTGTACTCACTGTACACATACGACTGTGTGGCCACTTCCAACTCCACCACCATCTTCAAGTTTGTTGATGACACTGTTGTGGTGGGCCTGATCTCCAACAACGACAAGACGGCCTACCAACAGGAGGTCAAAAACCTGAAGAAATGGTGCCAGGAGAACAACCTTCTTCTGAATGTTAATAAGACTAAGGCGTTAATAGTGGACTTCAGCACGAAGCAGGAGTGGTCATACCAACCGCTAAACATCAACGGGACCCCAGTGGAGAGAGTGGACAGTTTCTGGTAATTAGGTGTTCACATCACACAGGACCTGTCTTGGTCTTGTCACACCAACACCCTGGTGAAGAAGGCCAGGCAGTGTCTGTACCATCTGAGACGCTTAAAAGAACTTTAAACTACCCTCTCAGATGCTAAAGACTTTTTACACTTGTACCATTGAGAGGGCTCTAATGGTTAGCTTGGGAACAGCACCATGCTGGACAGGCGAGTCCTCCAGAGGGTGGTGCGTTCAGCTGAATGTACCATCCACACCGAGCTCCCTAACCTGCAGGATATCTACAGCACGTGGTTCCGGACCAGAGCCAGGAAGATTGTGAAGGACCTCAGCCATCCCAATAATGGACTCTTTTCTTTGTTGTGTTCAGGGAAATGCTTCCACTCCCTGAAAGCAAACACAGAGAGAGTGAGGAGGAGCTTCTTCACACAGGCCATTCAGAGTGTGAACCAGGAAACACACAGGATCTAAAAACTGGTCCACTCTCTCCATGACACTACGACACTGGTCTGTCACTTTAACTCTGGACTTGCATAGCACAGTGCACTTTATATTCCACCGCACATAGTCACTTTAAGGACAATCACATCAACCACCTTATGTAATTATTGTTTATGGTCATAAGCATACCCTGTATATACACTTTGTTCCTTATATATATCTATATATATTTTATATTTTTTACATAGTTTATACTCTTTATTTATCTGCGTTATTTTTCTTTGTTTTATTTTTCTTCCTATCCTTTTACCATGCAGGACAGTTGTATAAAGCATTTCACTGCATGTCGTACTGTCAGGGATCCACCTGCCACGCCCCCTTTGGTGGCTCACTATGCCTCCGCTCTCCCTAGAGCTCCAGGTTTAATCACGCACACCTGGGGTTCATCATCACTCCACCCTGCTTCTATATAAGCTCCTCATTCACTTCCAACCCCTGTTCGTTATTGAATGTGTTGGATGCTACGTACTGTGTGTTTGGGTTGTTTGTGTTGTACTATGGTCTGTGTCTTCCGTTCCGTTCTGTCCAGACTCCACTATCCCGTACCGGCCGCGCTTCACCTCCCTGCGCATATCGGGTCAGCTAGCGCACCTCGAACACTCTCAACATAAGGACTGCCGTGAGCTTGTGTGTCTCTTTCTCTCTCACTGGTATTAAAACTCGAGCGAGCTGTACTCCGGCTTCTGCCTTTTTCTTCTGCCCCGAAAGGGCATCTAAAAAAAAAAAAAAAAAAAAAAACACAAAAAAAAAAAAAAAAAGAACACAAAAGAAATGATCGAATTACCGCCGTGGACCCGGTGCGAACTGAACATCGGTGGAAGGATTCACTCCGCCATGCTGAGGCGGCCGCCCAGCTCCGCCCCAGGAAAAACCCTGACATCCGCTGCCGTTTCACGCGGATCATGCTCGGCGGCGCCACGCCCCCTCGGTGACGTCACGGGATTCCCAGCTCGCTTCTCCGGCAAAACGGCAGACTGGGGCGGATTTTTACGGAGCGTGGGTGAATACATGGAGTTGAATCCTGCCTCCTACATAACGGAGGGAGCGAAAATCGCTCTCTGCTGTCTGGGGAATCCCTTTCTCTAGCCAGCGAGTTGTGGAGTACGACCGGAGGTGAGTTCGGCTCGTGCGCCCGGTTTATCCGGCTTCTCACAAGGAAACTAGGGATGGTGACCACGGATCACCACTATCCCTCTCCCGCTCCCGAGAGCACAGAGCCACCCCGCTGCTTCCCGGAGAGCTCAGTTCCACACCAGAGTTTCCCGGAAGGTGCAGTTCCACACCAGAACCTCCGGGGGATCTCCACCCTGCTCCAGACCCTGCTCCAGGCCCTCCAGGATGGCTCCGCCTCGCCCCAGGACCTCCAAGAGCTGTCCGCCCTGCTCCAGGTCCTTCAAGACGGCTCCGCTCCACCCCAGGGCCTCCAGGAGATCCTCACACTACTCCAGGAACTGAAAGAGAGCACAGCTCCGTCCCAAGGTTCCCAGGAGAGCTCCTTTCCGCCCCAGGGTTTCCACGAGCGCCCTGCTTCGCCCCGGGGTTCCCACGAACGATCCGCCCTGCTCCAGGGTTCCCGTGTTTGTACTGCTTTGTCTCCAATCGTCCACGAGTATGCCGCTCCACCCCAGAGATTCCGGGAGAGCTCCGCTCAGCTCCGGGGCTTCCTCGAGCGCTCCACTCCGCCTCCGACATTCCGCAAGCGCGCCGCCCTCCTGCTCCAGGTTCCCGTGTTTGTACTGCTTTGTCTCCAATCGTCCACGAGTATGCCGCTCCACCCCAGAGATTCCGGGAGAGCTCCGCTCAGCTCCGGGGCTTCCTCGAGCGCTCCACTCCGCCTCCGACATTCCGCAAGCGCGCCGCCCTGTTCCGGGGGTTCCGGTGGACGCGCCGCACCACCCCGGAGCTTCTAGGAGTGCTCTGCTCTGCTTCAGGGTACCCTCGAGAGCTTCACTCCGTTCCTGGACTCCTCAGAGAGCTCAAACTTCGTTCCAGGTCGCCCAGGAGAACTCAGCTCCGTTCCAGGTCGTCCAGGAGAACTCAGCTCCATTTCAGGTCGTCCAAGAAAGCGCAGCTCTACCCCAGGACCTCCACGAGAGCGCAGTTCCGCTCCAGGACCTCCACGAGAGCTCAGTTCCGCTACAGGACCTCCTGGTGAGCTCCTCTCTGTCCCAGAACGTCCCGGTGAGTTCGGCTCCACCTCAGGACCTCCATGAGAGCTCAGCTCCGCCCAAGGACCTCCAGAAGAGCTCCGCTCTTCTCCACAGGGTCTCCGAGAGCTCCTCGCAGCTCCAAGGTCTCCAAGCGAGCTCAGTTCCGCTCCAGGATCTCCAGGACAGCTCCGTTCCGGCCCAGAGCTCCTCAGAACACTTAGCTCAGCCCCAAGGCTGCAAACGGGACGTCGTGCCGCCGCCTGGTCGCAAAGGGGACGACGTGCCGCTGCCTGGCCATGAAATGAACGTCGAACAGCTGCCTGGGCGCGAAAGGGTCGTCGCACCGCCGCCGGGATGCAATATGGAGGTCATATCATCTCCGACCGCCAATACCGGTCGCAGGGCAACCCACGGTTCCTCTGACAGCCCCAAGTTGCCTCGAGAGCCACCCGGCAGTGATGTCACGGTCCCAGACACTTTTGATGGCGACATCTCGCCTCCGAGATCCTCCTCCGACAACGCCTCGTCTCCGAGCTCCTCCGACGACGACGTTTCGCCTCCGAGCTCCTCCGACGACGACGTCTCGCCTCCGAGCTCCTCCGACGGGCGACGTCTCGCCTCCGAGCTCCTCCGACGGCGACCTCTCGCCTCTGAGCAGGAACAGCAGCTATGCTAATTTCTCTCAACTGCTTCTCTTTGTCTCCCCATCCTGAGGCATTATAAGGTTGCTCCAGCCCCCGTCACGTCCCATCTTATGAAGATTGTGGACCTTTAAAGAAATAGATGGCGACTCCGCAGACATCCCGAATTATCTAGAGATGTACCAGTGGCAATTTTTTCCCACTTCATGTGTAGTTTGGACACTGGACCTCCTTGAGTGTTGAAAGGCTCTGGCAAGGAGAAGCTGGTGTTGGATCTATGATGATTGCAAATGTTGAGCTATTTCATGAGTTGCTCAGTATCTCCTAGTTTTATAACCACAAATTACTGTAAAAGACTGTAGAAAGAACATTACTCATAATCTTTCATTCCAGTCCTCCTGCTAGTTCTCACACTTCAGTGTTCTGTATTGTTTAAAGACTATGAACACACTCTTGATGTCACCCAAATATGGATGGGTTCCTCTTTTTGAGCCTGGTTCCTCAAGGTTTTTTCCTCATAACACATAAGGGAGTTTTTCATTGTTGCCATGGCTGCTCATCAGAGATAAATGCACACCATTAACCATTAACTCTAAAAATTCTGTAAAGCTGCTTTAAGACAATGTCTGTTGTGAAAAGCGCAATAGAAATAAACTGGACTTCTTTTGACTTGCTTGAAGGTAGTTGGCACATAGCCAGATGTTAAGGATCCATTGGTGATTGTGCAGATGAAGGGCAGGAGATGGTCTGAAGCATAGTTGCCAATGACACTTATCACAAGTGACAGTGCCACCTTAGAGACAAAAGAAAAAAAGGTATGGCAAATTTGCTCTTTGCTTGCCAATTTTTACTTTTGTTATTTTTTTTATATTTAAAGATTCACTAATCGAAATATATAAAAAGTATAAAGTAAAAGGAGAACTTTACACATGGACAAGAAACAAAGTTATAAAATGTTATACCTGTATATTTTGAATAACAGGTGTCTCGTTCAATAATCCGTAAGCTTCCATTCGCAAACTATACCTACCTGTTCAGGTTTGTCCGACTTGTCGTTGTGTTTTCGGATTTGTTATTTTGGTTTTGCATTTGTTAATTTGTTTTCGGATTCGTTGATGTGTTTGCGGATTTGTTCATTTGTTTTCAGATTTGGTAATGTTTTTGCACTTCTTGGCCACCGTACTCAAGCCATCAGGCTTCTCAACACAAAACTGAACTGAACCACACACACACACACACACACAAAACTGTTCTGTACAACCAGGACTCAAATCTTACTTCACACCTCCATCTCTTCAGCACCACTCATATTGCATCACTTCATTACTACACTGTTTACATGCCGTTTTTGCACATTATTTTGTTCACATTTCAGTTTAATTACAATGTTCACTGCACTCTTTTACACAAAGCAGTGTGCAATATACAACAGGTTTACTGGTAGAACTATTTTGTAATCTCTTTCATCATCTCGTGTTTGAGATCCACCTATGGGAAGGGCATCTGTACCTGACATCTGCAGAAGCATCTAATTGCACCAAGTCAGCGCTACCTTTCCTCAGTTAACATTCACTTCTCGACACTTCTGCTGTCCTACCTCACAGCTCCCTGGTTCTTTGATTTGATTTGATTTGATTTACTGCATGCGGACAGAACGATGGAGAGCGGTAAGAGAAAGGGAGGAGGACTGGCAGAGTTTGTGAATAATAGATGGTGTAAAACTGGACACATCACTATTAAAACTATTAAAATCTGCTTTAATGACATTGAGCTGTTAGCCATTAGCATGAGGCCGTACTATCTGCCGAGGGAATTCTCGCAGGTTATCGCGATAGCTGCCTAAATTCCCCCCTCTCCTGACGGTGAATCGGCATGCAATGTCCTGCATTCTTTTGTTAACAGACTGTTAACACAGAGTCGAAATGCCCTTCTCATTATCTCTGGAGATTTTAATCATGCCCCTCCATCCTCCACTGCCCACATTCACCCAGTATGTTTCATGCCGCACCAGAGACAATAAAAGACCGGATTTATTTTATGCAAACTCAAAGGAGGCTTATACATCAACACTTCTCCCCCCATTGGGAAGATCGGATCAGCCATCCGTTCATCTCCTACCTGTGTACAAACTCCTTGTATGCAGGCAACCAGCTACCTCACCGCACAGTGACGACATGGTCTGATGAGACCAGTGAGGCTCTGAAAGACTGTTTTAAAACAACTATGTGGGAGGAATTGTGCTTCTCCCCCTATTGGGAAGATCGGATCACAACCTGGTTCATTTCCTACCTGTCTACAAACCCCTTGTATGCAGGCTACCAGCTACCTCCCGCACAGTGACTACATGGTCTGATGAGACCAGTGAGGCTCTGAAAGACTGTTTTGAAACAACTATGTCGGAGAAATTGTGCAATCCACATGGGGAGGATATTGACACTTAAACAGACTGAATTACAGACTACATTAATTTCTGTGTGGAGAATACTGTACCCACCAGGACTGTATGGTGTTTTCCCAACAACAAACCGTGGATTAACGCTGATATAAAGTATTTCCTTAAAGAGAAGAAGAGGGTTTTTAAATTGGAAAACAAGGAACAGCTGAAAACTGTCCAGAGGAGGAACATGGAGGATCAGCTGCAGCAGAACAACATCAGCGGTGTGTGGAAGGGGCTCAAAACCATCACTGGTCATAAGGAGCCCAGCTTTTAAGCTGAGGGTACCAGCAGTGGGTGAATAATCTTAATATATTCTTTAACAGATTTGATCAGCTACCCTCCCCTGCCCCCATCCAGTCCCCCCTGCTGCAATCCCCCTTCTCTGGTTCCACAGCAAGCAGCTTCAGCCCACCTCTCTCTGCACAGCTATCAGCTCACAGTCAATATACAACACACCTCAGCTCAGGAAGATCAAAGCGAGGAAGGCTGCAGGCCCAGATGGCATCAGTTCCAAGCTACTAAAGACATGTGCAGACCAGCTGTGCGGCATATTGCTGTACATGTTTGACCTGAGCCTGAAGCTGGGGAAGGTGCCACAGCTATGGCAAACATCCTGCGTGGTGCCTGTTCCAAAGATGTCGTGCCCAAAAGACTTTGGGGATTACTGACCAGTAGCACTGACCTCCCATCTAATAAAGATATTGGAAAGGCTGGTGCTCACTCATCCCCGACCTCTAGTGAGCCCATCAATGGATCCACTTCAGTTTGCCTATCAACCTGGCATTGGAGTGGAAAACGCAGTCATCTTCCTTCTAAATCGGGCTACTTCACACCTGAAAAAGTCATGTTTTTTGACTTCTCTAGTGCTTTCAACACCATCCAACCTGTGCTCCTGAGGGATAAGATGGTGTAAATGGGAGTGGACCATCATCTGTCAGCCTGGATACTGGACTACCTCACAGACCAGCCACAGTATGTGAGTCTGACATGATTGTCTGCAACACTGGAACCCCACAGGGAACGGTTCTAGCCCCGTTTCTCTTCACCATCTACACTGCAAACTTTACGTTTAGCTCAGCAACCTGTCACCTACAGAAGTTTTCTGATGACTCTGCCATTGTCGGTCTGATCACGAATGATGATGACAGAGAGTACAGAGGTATACAGAACTTTGTGGACTGGTGCCAACCGAGCTGCCTTCAGATAAACGCGGGGGAAACCAAAGAACTGGTGGTGGATTTCCGTAGGCACAAACACACCATTACTTCCATTGGTAAACATTCAGGGAAAGGACATTGTGAGAGTGGACTCTTACAAATCCCTGGTTGTGTTCACCTGAACAACAAACTGGACTGTACAGACAACACTGAGGCAATCTATTAGAAAGGGCAGAGCATACCATTTCTGCTGAGGAGACTAAGGTCTTTTGGAGTGCAGGGAGCACTACTGAATACCTTTTTTGACTCTGTTGTGGCATCAGCCATATTCTATGGAGTGGTGTGCTGGGGTAGCAGCATCTCTACTGCAGACAGGAAGAGACTGGACAAGCTGATCAGGAAGGCCAGCTTAGTCCTGGGGATTCCCCTGAACTGTCTTATATCTTCTAATTATCTTCTTGTTCTCAGCCAGGTTAGCTTTTGCAAGTCGCACACGCTCGTACCTTTTTTCTATAGGCTGCCGCCTACTTCTTTTTCCTTTTTTATTTTTATCATTTTTTTCATTGCACTTTCTAAAGCGGCACTGGACAACCCATCGAGTGTGCCCGGCCGCGTGCGGTGCACTCATTGCTGCCAAGGGATTGCCACACAGAAGGGCAGTGAAACAGAAGAGCCAAACTCACTTCACTCAGCCCATATAAACTATTTGGAGCTCCTCACTGTGCTCTAAAGCATTTCCTGCCTGCATCATGTGCTGGGGACCTGGGGGCCCCCTGCAATGCAGCTTCGTTAAACTGGGCTGATTTGTGCCTGTCCCCGTTCGAGGATTTGATGACGGCAGATAACCGGTTCCCAGACGGGCCGACCGGTTCGGGGATGAGGGCCAAACGGACCCCTTCTACAGCTCAGATGACAAGGAGACCATCCTGTCTACCGCGGGCCCTCAGGCTCCCTCCACCCTGCCTCAATCAGTATTGCTGGAGCTTTGTGAACGAGCTGCCATGCGCCTCAGTTTCGAGTGGCTCGCTCTCCTGAATGCTTCAGATCAGGAGAGAGACATATATGATGGTAAGTTTCTGGGACCTCCCGTCCTGAGAAAGCAGCTTCTTTCCGTCCTCCTTGCATGTGTGAAACACATGAAATATTGCTGGGGAGATCCGCTCGATCTAAAACACGGTCTTGCAGGGCTTGAAGTTAAGTATATGGCGTGTCTTGGCATGGGTGACCCCCCGTTATCAAACATTGTATCGCCAAGCACCTTAACCCATCTCTTTCAATTCGAACTTTCAATGTCTCCTCGCTGTCTTGTGTGTCTTGGCATGGGTGACCCCCCGTTATCAAACATTGTATCGCCAAACACCTTAACCCATCTCAGAATGCCATCACATGGCTCTTTTGTCTGTTTGATAAAGCAGAATGATTGGTTTTGCTCGATCTGGGCGACGCTAAGCATATATCCTCCGCACATGAAATTCCTTCGTTTAGTCTTCACGAATTCACGGACCTTCCGTTTGGGCTCGCACTGAGTCCAAGGACTTTCTGTCTGTGTGCGGAGGCGGGGTTTGCGGCGCTGAGAACAGCGGGTTTCAGGATCCTGACATACATAGACGATAGGCTGATTATAGCCAATTCAAGAAATTCAGCGATGTGCTTGCACACATCGCTGCGCTCGGTTTATGTGAGAAAGAGCAATTTCACTCCCGCTCAGGAGGTCATATACTTGGGTTTGAAGCTGAATTCCATTACATTGCGCATTCCCCTGTCACAGAAGTGCATTTCTTCCTTCATAAACTGTCTATCGCACATGCCTCAGATTACAGGGTCTTATTGCTTCGGCTGTCCATGTTTTGCCTCTAGGGCTTTTGGGAATGAGGGCTTTCATTAAGTGGATTTTGTCTCTTCATCTCAGCCCGTTACACGATCTTTGCCACTATGTCATGGTGATGCGCGCCGCACGGCCGCGCTGCACCACTGGAGAGCCGCGGAGTTTTACGCCAATGGGACCCCACTCGGGGCTATCATGCTGTGCATAGTGGTATTTACAGATGCCTGTGGGGAGCCACACAGGAGGGCAGATCATTTAAAAGATGTGGCTCTCACTTCACTCAGCCCATATAAACTATTTGGAGCTCCTTACTGTGTTGAAAGCTCTAAAGCATTTCCTGCCTGCATCATGTGCTGGTGCGCTGTGACAATACGACGGCTGTAGCCCACATCAACTGTCAAGGGGGGATGCACTTCTCCAAGCTTCATGCTTTAGCTTACAAGCTGTTGGTATGGAGCATTTTCTGTCGTTACGGGTGACTCACGTCCTGGGCCTTTTTGAACAGGGGCGCAGACCTTTTGTCGAGGGGGAACCTGCACTACGGAGAGTGACAGCTCCACCCTCAGATTGCTGGGCTGCAATGGGAGAGGTTTGCCCAGACGGCCGTCGATCTCTTTACCTTGCGCGAAAACGCCCACTGTCCTATGTTCTTTTTGCTTCAGGATGAGGACTTTCCCAGCGTGGATGCACTGACTCATCCATGGCCCAGCATGCTGCTTTACGCTTTTCCTCCACTCTGCCTGATAACCCCAACCCTGGCCAGGGTGGTGGAAGTACAGGGTTTGTCTCTGATCTTCATAGCACCCAGGTGGCCCAATGGACCGTGGCTAGCGGAGATAACCCCACTTCTATATGCGGAGCCTTGGCCCCTCCCATTGCATACGGACCTCCTGGCCCAAGCGAACGGGGAGATCTATCCTCCTCACCCAGACAGGGTGGCTCTATGGGCCTGGCCCGTAAGAGGGCGAATTTAAACAATTTGGGGTTTCCATCGCGTGTTATTGCAACTATTCAGAATGCCAGAGCCTCTTCCACACGTTCCCTCTATGATTGCAAGTGGCGTGTGTTTGAGGAGTGGTACGAGAAGCATATCTGTGCTCAGTCGCTGATATTCTGGGATTCCTGCAGGAACTTATTGGTCGTTGCGGAACCTTTTCAACGATTAAGGTCTATTTGGCGGCTATCTCTGCGTGTCAGGCCAGGTTTGGCGACACTACCATGGGGCATCACCCCCTTATCTGTAGATTTATGAAGGGCACGCGCTTCTCCTTACCGGTCACCATTTCTTGTGCACCAAATTCTCGTTCAATGGAGATAAGGTTTTGCTTAGTCCTAACCTGGCCTAACTCGGCCCTGCCAAAGACGGGGAATCCCATCTCTAGGCAACGCCTCTCTCGCTTTCTCCTTAGTGTATAAATCTAGGATCATGCAGCCTCCAGGTGGCCTCAAAGCTTACTCCAATAGAGGCATGGCTGCTTCTTGTGCTCTGTTTGTTGGGGTTCCCTTGCAGGACATTTGTGCCGCTTCGATCTGGTCCTCTCTGCAATTTCCATCCTTTTAGCAAAATCTACCACCATTTGCCCTTCCACATTCCTCTCCTTAAAACCATACCTACCCATCACCTCCTCATCAACTCTGTTCCCTTCACCTACATGCCCCAGTCTGCCCCAATCACCAATCATTCTTTCCTAGGTACACCATCTACCACTTCATCTAATTCACTCCAGAATTTTTCCTTCTCCTCCATCTCACAGCCAACTTGTGGAGCATAGGCACTGATGACATTTATCATCCTCCCTTCAACTTCCACCTTCACGATCATCACCCTATCAGAAACTCTCTTCACCTCCACTATACTCTTACTGTACTCTTCCTTCAGAATCACCCCTACACCATTTCTCTTTCCATCCACACCATGATAAAACAGTTTAAATCCACCTCCAATGTTCCTGGCTTTACTCCCTTTCCACTTGGTCTTCTGAACACACAGCATATCTACCTTTCTCCTCTCCATCATATCAGCTACCCCCCTCCCTTTACCAGTCATAGTACCAACATTTAAAGTACCAACCCGAACCTCCACTCTCCTACACTGCTCCTTTCCCTGCCGTCCCTGTAGACGTCTTCCTTCTCTTCTTCTCCTCCTTCAGCCAACAATAGCCCAATTTTCACCGGTACCCTGTTGGTTAACGACACCTGTGGCGGGGCGGTCGTTGTTAACCCGGGGCTCGACCGATCCGGTCAAAATCTTTCATCTGTCATGTAAATTACTTTACTGCTACAATATGTGCATTTCTATCTATCTATCTATCTATCTATCTGTCTGTCTGTCTGTCTGTCTGTCTGTCTGTCTGTCTGTTTTAAGAGGTTTAAAGTT
>MU551667.1:501591-515569 GCA_024362625.1 Silurus asotus
ACGGGGCTCTCTTCGGCGAGCTGGAGCGGAACGGGGCTCTCTTCGGCGACCTGGAGCGGAACGGGGCTCTCTTCGGCGACCTGGAGCGGAACGGGGCTCTCTGGGAGGTCCAGGTATGGAGCCGAGCGGTTATGGAGGTCCAGGTGCGGAGCCGAGCGTTCAGGCAGGTCCTGGGGCCGAACGGTTCTCTCCTCGGGACACAGGGACTGGGAGGAGCTCTTTGGTCCGTTCTGGAACGGAGAGGAGCACTCTGTAGACACCTGGGGCGGAACGGAGTCATCCCGGAGGTTCTGGAGCAGAGCGGAGAGCACCTGGAGGTCCTGGAAGGAAACAGAACCAGCCTGGATCTCCTGGAGTACCGCGGGGATCTTTTGGAGGACCTCTGGTGGAGCGGAGGTGACCTGGAGGGCCTGAAGCCGCGTGGTGATCTCCTGGAAGCTCTGCTGAGGAACGGCGTTCTCAGAAGCGGGGGAGAGGAGTTGGAGATCAGCCGTGGTTATCCCGAGTTCCCTGGTGAGAAGCTGGAGGAACCGGGTGCAGGAGCTGATCTTGCCCGCCATCGTGCTCCACAGCTCTCTGGCAAGGGAGAGAGGTTCCTTTGGTAGAAGAGACATGTGGAGGGCGATTTTCGCCTCTTCGGTGGGGAAACTGGCTGCGTTTAGCTCCACATATCGATCCACGCCTTTTAAAAAATCCCTCCATTCAGCTCTGTTGCCGGAGAAGCGAGCCGGGAGTCCAGTGACGTCATGCAGGGGGCGTGGCGCTGCCGAGTGTGCCCGAGAAGCGGCTGCGAGCTTCCGGGTTTTCCCGGGGGCGGAGCTCGACGGCCGCTTGGTCACGGCTGAACGAACCCGACCTCCGAGACACGGCTCGCATCGGGACCACGGCGTTAACCCGATCATGTCCTTCTCTTTTACTTTTGTAAATTCCTTTTATTTTTCCTTTTTTTTTTTTCTTTACTTTCCTTTCTTTTTGTCCGTATATTCCGCTTCGGAAGGTCGGTTATTCTGTCATGCAGGAAACGGAGGCGGAAGCCGGAGTAACGGCAAACAAAACTTTATTGACTACAAAGGCAAAGCCAAACCAAATACCTGCGCTCGCAGGGAGAATCCGGATAACGGAGTCCGAGAAAATAAAGATAATCCGGGGGCGCGCACACAGCGCGGCCCACAACAGTTCAATGTCCGTGGATTATGGGCAGCACTATCCCGGGTGCATCGGGAAAGAGACGCGGTCCACGCGAAGGGAGAGAGACGGGGAGGGAGTCCGAGTCGAACGGTACGTAGCGGGGATAAGCACACGCGAAATCACAACACTACCGAAGCACAGGGGCACGCGCTAACTGGCATGAACGTGCAATAACCGACCCGGGTGTTAGTGAATGAGCCGTTTATATAGAGGCAGGGAGTGAGTGGATAATGTGCCTCAGCTGTGCGTGATTTGCCTGGAAGCGTGCTGAGGCAACGGCAGCCTCTGAAGGAGGTGTGGCGGGTGGATTCCTGACAGTTATACTTCCATCTAGTTGTTAAATTCAGCATTATTCTCAATTAACATTTATGTAATATCAGTTGCTCAAGTTTAGGAATAGGAACGTTGTTCTATTCTTGTCAAATACAGGCTTCTAGATGCTCAAATGTCTCAGGTCTTCTTTATTGCATCTTTTTCTTTTTGATGCGTCAAATGTTTTCTATGGGTGAAAACATTTTCTTCTACGCAGCCATGATGTTGTAATTGATGCTGTATGGGGTCTGGCATTGTCATGTTGGAAAATGCAAGGTCTTAGGTTATGATAACTTCAAACTCTTTGCAATTTTTCTCTGAGAAACTCCTTTCTGATATTGCTGCACTATTTTTCACCGCAGCATTGGGGGAATTGGTGATCCTCTGCCCATCTTGACTTCTGAGAGACACTGCCACTCTGAGAGGCTCTTTTTATACCCAATCATGTTCCCAATTAAATCATTAATATGCAAATTGGTTCTCCAGCTTTTCCTTATGTGTACATTTAACTTTTCCGGCCTCTTATTGCTACCTGTCCCAACTTTTTTGGAATGTGTGTCATGAAATCCAAAATAATCTAATATTTGGCATGACATTTCAGAATGTTTAACTTTCAACATTATATATGTTATCTAAATTGTGAATAAAATATAAGTTTATGAGATTTGTAAATGATTGCATTCTTTTTTGATTCACAATTTGTACAGTGTCCCAACTTTTTTGGAATTGGGTTTGTACTAGAAAACAAAATGACAGAGACACGCTTTGGGTTTAACCAGTCATTTTTTTATTCCCTGCATTATCTCAAATAAATCCTGCTACTATTTTTGTGTGTTTATATACACATACAGTTTTGTTTCAGTGCAACAAACAAGGTAAGAACATTTGGCAAATATTACAAGAGGCATAACAAAGTATTTATATGGAGAAACTAACTGTCCGGAGTGTGTGAAGTTGTTATTCATGCTAAGGGAGGATTTTTTTATGAAAATAAAGTGGAACATCTGGACATTATATTTGTTTGGTCAAAGGGAGTCATCTTACTGTTAAATGCAACCTTCATTAAGGCAGATAAACAAAAGAAACATTTATGCATTAGTTAAAAATCAAGACTAGTAGTTTTCAGTTTTGAAAGGCACTGGAAACAGTGTTGAACTTTGGATGTCAAACTCTAATATATAATAAATAAAATGAACCAAAGCGGTAGTGCATAACATAATCTATTCAGGTAATCATTTAAATCATTCTATAATAATTCAGAATTCTATTAGCATTTTTCACAGAGAAGAAAAACAGTTGCATTTTGAGTCTGGTTCTCTGAAAAATGATTTTGCATGCAATCACAAGTTTAACCATCATCACCACGGCTTGTCCAATTTTGACACTGTCCAATGTGTGTCCAATAGTTTGAAAACCACTGATTGTTAACTACAATTTATGTACAGAAATAAACTGTATAAACCAAACTATAGTCAAGTTTATTTCTATTGCGCAATGGCGAATGTGGCGAAGGAAAAGGAAAAACGAAGGAAAAGGAAAAACTCCTTTAGATGTTTTGAGGAAGAAACCTTGAGAGGAACCAGACTCAAAAGAAGAACCCATCCTCATTTGGGTGACAGAACTATATAAGACAGAACAATAACTATAGTCTACAGCATTATCAGAAAGAGAAATTATAGAAGTTTTCCCGTAATTCCAATTTCCCAGTTTATCCCAGATTTCACACATATGGAATACATTTATCTTTGTCTCCGGCATCATTATTTTCTGCATCCTCCTTGTGAAACACCGCTCCATCTGTTTGCACCCTCCATTTCACCACGATGTTTCCTGCCATCCCATCTTCATCCAGTTTTAGCTTGATCTAAATAATACATCTTTTATTACTATAATATTTCAGAAGAAAACAATAATCCCATTTAAAAATGTAAAAAATGCTTCAAAAACACAAGTCAAATTCTAATTACAATACAGTAAATGCTTTATGATCTGATGAAGACGATAGCTGAACCATGTCTGTCTGGTTCTAGGTGTGGTAATGAAGAAGAGAATTGTAAGAGGGTGTCTTGTGGAGGATGAGACCCACCTGCTCCAATATTTCTGTCTTGAATTCATTCACGTCCTGAATAGACTGGATCTTCACCTTTACTGTTTGTTGTTTTTTTATTACTAAATCGAACGGCACATAAAAACACACACAAAGAAACAATTAAACAGATATACAAAATGCATTGTCTTTGTTTATAGACAGAAAAAAGAAAAAATTCTGTTCACCATCGTAGCAGAAGAAAGGCTTTAAGTCAGAGCACAGTGTATCATCAAGTTGATTTTGATACAAAAACCCGCAATTTTCATTTTTCAGTAAATTATCAGGTTTTCCAGTCTTCCAAGGGACGAGGGAGAGAGGCGTTTGGTCGATCCACTTCCAGGAGTCTCTGAACAGACCAATCCAGGTGTATGGTTGCAAAGGGGTTGCCATATCATGTATCAGTGCATATTCTGTTTCATCTCTTGTGCTGGCCAGATCTGTGTAATTCTGTCTACAGTAACTCTGAGCTTCTATCCATGTTGTGTTTTTGGAATTGTAAATGTATCTGTCAGAGCCATTTTTCGTTTCTGTGAGAATTTAAATAAAACAAGTTACACCATTAGACCCATTAAAACACCATTAAAAGTAAGTCTCAGAAATAAGAATATCTAAAAATAGAGCAAAGCACACACACATGGGTTTAGATAAAGTTTACCAATAAACAACTCAGATTTTACCATTTACTGTATTAGCACATATATGACAACATTCACTCCTGAAAAAGGACCTGCTCTCACCATCAAAGCATACAAAAGGGTACATTTCTGTACAGTTTCTATCATCCCAACCTGTAGAAACTATTGCACCACAGTTTTGATTTCCACCATAGTTATTAGGCTGGCCGGGACACCATATTGTCCTATTTCCTAGAGGCTTATTTTCAAGTGACCAGCGCCAACTATTGTCATCATTGTACACTCCAACCCAAACTTCGGAAATTAATTGTTGTCTGTTTGCTTCATCTTGAATTTGGATCAGGTCGTCGTTAGTTTTGATGATAGCCAGATCGGTATGTGTGGCCTGGCAGTAAGCTTGAGCATCACTCCATGTTTTCTGGTCCTGGACTACATAATACCTGAAATTAGAGACAGGCGAGACGAAAGGGGCGATTCCTGTGGAGAAAAGTATTAATGGTTTTGTGCTGTTAGCTCTGGGAGAAAAATATTAACTGTTTTATTAGAATACTTCAATGCAGTCTTATAAAAACATTTTCCTAAACTTACGAGTTCTGTAATTATAAATATATTGTCTGTCAAAAGTTTGGAAACACTAAACACATCAATTATGGTTTTTGAGACACACACATGTTCCTTTTGTTTGTATGTAACATATTAGATAAAAGGCAAAAACACACAAGATTGGACAGTGAATGACTGGAAAACAATTTGTGGACAAATGAATATACATGTGATTATTATTGTCTCTAACAGTAGAACTTATGTAAGATATAGAATAGAAGACAAAATGTTACCAGACTGCCAGCAGTCAAAGATTAATGGTTTGGGTTTGTTTCAGAGCAGGGAAAGTTAGAAACTTATTCCGGAAAGTGAAAGGAATCCTAAACCAACATGGCTTTAAATAATTAAGTGTGAAAAAATGTTTCACTCTGTGGTAATAGCAGCAAATGACAAATATAAAATAGTTTTGTTGATTTGTTGTTTAGCATCTGCCATACCTGTGTGATTATGTTATAAATACTGATAACCATAGGCCAGGTTAGTTTATTATTATTTGTTGTTTTTTGATTACTAAATCTAACGGCACATAAAAACACACACAAAGAAACAATTAAACAAATATACTAAATGCATTGTCTTTGTTTATAGACAGAAAAAAGAAAAAATTCTGTTTACCATCATAGCAGAAGAAAGGCATTAAGTCAGAGCACAGTGTATCATCAAGTTGATTTTGATACAAAAACCCGCAATTTTCATTTTTCTGGAAATTATCAGGTTTTCCAGTCATCCAAGGGACGAGGGAGAGAGGCGTTTGGTCGATCCACTTCCAGGAGTCTCTGAACAGACCAATCCAGGTGTACGATTGCAAAGGGGTTGCCATATCATAAATAAGTTTGTATTCTGTTTCATCTCTTGTGCTGGCCAGATCTGTGTAATACTGTCTACAGTAACTCTGAGCTTCTATCCATGTCATCTTTTTGGAATTGTAAATGTATCTGTCAGAGCCATTTTTTGTTTCTGTGAGAATTTAAATAAAACAAGTTACACCATTAGACACAATTAAAACACCATTAAAAGTAAGTCTCAGAAATAAGAATGTCTAAAAATAGAGCAAAGCACACACACATTGGTTTAGATAAAGTTTACCAATAAACAACTCGGATTTTACCATTTACTGTATTAGCACATTAATGACAATATTCACTCCTGAAAAAGGACCTGCTCTCACCATCAAAGCATACAAATGGGTACATAATTGCACAGTCTCTATCATCCCAACCTGCACGAGCTATTGAACCACAGATTTGATTTCCACCAAAGTTACTAGGCTGGCCGGAACACCATATTTTCAGATTTCCTAGAGGCTTATTTTCAAGTGACCAGCGCCAACTATTGACATCATTGTACACTCCAACCCAAGCTTTGGAAATGAATTGTTGTCTGTTTGCTTCATCTTGAATTTGGATCAGGTCGTCGTTAGTTATGATGATAGCCAGATCGGTATGTGTGGCCTGGCAGTAAGCCTGAGCATCACTCCATGTTTTCTGGTCCTGGACTACATAATACCTGAAATTAGAGACAGGCGAGACGAAGGGGGCGATTCCTGTGGAGAAAAGTATTATTGGTTTTGTGCTGTTAGCTCTGGGAGAAACATATTAAATGTTTTATTAGAATACTTCAATGCAGTGTTATAAAAACATTTCCCTAAACTTACGAGTTCTGTAAATATAAATATATTGTCTGTCAAAAGTCTGGAAACACTAAACACGTCAATTATGGTTTTTGAGACACACACATGTTCCTTTTGTTTGTATGTAACATATTAGATAAAAGGCAAAAACACACACTATTGGACAGTGATTGACTGGAAAAAAATGTGTGGACAAATTATTTTAAATGTGATTATTATTGTCTCTAACAGTAGAACTTATGTAAGATATAGAATAGAAGACAAAATGTTACCAGACTGCCAGCAGTCAAAGCTTAATGGTTTGGGTTTGTTTCAGAGCAGGGAAAGTTAGAAACTTATTCCGGAAAGTGAAAGCAATCCTGAACCATCATGGCTACCATTCCATGCTTCAACAACATGCAATTCTGTCTGGACTGCGGCTCATTGTAACCGACTTCACCATACAAAAAGACGATAAGCTGAAGTGTACGTCTGAGCTCTGTAAGCATTATTTAGAGAGCAAACAGTTGGAGTGATATCTATCATGGAATGGCCTGTTCAGTTACTGCACCTAAATCCTACTGAACTGCTTTGAGATTAACTGGATCACAAAGTCAGAAATCTCCAACTAGAACAACTTTGGTGAGTTTTGCAAGAGGCATGGCAAAGTATTTCAGCTGAATGTTGGAGAAACAAACGGTCTGAATGCTAAAAGTGTGTAAAGCTGTTCTTCATGCTAAGGAAGACATTTTTTAATTAAAATAAAAGTTTAACTATCGATCACCACTGAACGTAAGCATAATAATATGTTGTTTATTAAATGTGGTAAGCAATTATGGACACACACAAATATTTTTCTCTTACCTGTGCAAAACAGAATGATGAAAAGATGCTGACCCATTGCAGATGTTGATGGTAAACTCACTAAAAAATTTATATAAAACCAAGTAAATATAAAAATACATAAATTAAAATAAAATAATTTGTTCAAAAGCTACAGTGGTACTGGTAAAAACTGCATGTGTCACATTATCCATAATTATACAGTTTGGCCACCAGAATATATCAAAACTACCAGAATAACATAAACTAAATGACTAAGGGTCCTGTCCTTTTGCCCCCTAATATCTGCATTACCCTTTCTGAAAAGGTAAGCAGGGGTTTGCAAAGCACCAAATCATGTTAACATGACTAACATACAGTTGTGTTCAAAATTATTCAACCCCCACTGAAATTGATTGTTTTGGTCGGTTTGACATTGATTATAATCATTTAGTCATCCTGCTTACAATTAAATCAAAGAGGCACGTGTAGGTCAGACAAATATAACATAACATTTATAATGAAATAACCACAAATGTCTTTTCTGAGCTCACATCATTATCAGTTTTATTCAACCCCCAAGTGACATTCAATCTTAGTACTTAGTACAACATCCTTTTACAGTTATAACAGCTTTTAAACATGAAGCATAGCTTGACACAAGTGTCTTGCAGCGATCTACGGGTATCTTCGCCCATTCATCATGGGCAAAAGCCTCCAGTTCAGTCACATTCTTAGGCTTGTGCTCTGCAACTGCTTTCTTTAAGTCCCACCAGAGGTTCTCAATCGGATTTAAGTCTGGTGACTGCGATGGCCACTTCAAAATGTTCCAGCCTTTAATCTGCAACCATGCTCTAGTGGACTTGGAGGTATGCTTGGGATCATTGTCCTGTTGAAAGGTCCAACGTCTTCCAAGCCTCAGGTTTGTGACGGACTGCATCACATTGTCATCCAATATCTCCTGGTACTGAAGAGAATTCATGGTACCTTGCACACACTGAAGCTTCCCAGTACCTGCAGAAGCAAAACAGCCCCAAAGCATGATTGACCCCCTGCCATGCTTCACAGTAGGCAAGGTGTTCTTTTCTTCATAGGCCTTGTTCTTCCTCCTCCAAACATAGCGTTGATCCATGGGCCCAAACAGTTCTAATTTTGTTTCATCAGTCCACAGAACACTATCCCAAAACTTCTGTGGTTTGTCCACATGACTTTTGGCATACTGCAGTTGACTCTACTTATTCTTTGGGGACAGCAAGGGGGGGCGCCTTGGAGTTCTGGCATGGAGGCCTTCATTACGCAAGGTGCACCGTATTGTCTGAGCAGAAACTTCAGTACCCAGATCTGACAAATCTTTTCTCAGTTCCTCAGCAGTCACACGGGGACTTTTCTCCACTCTACACTTCAGGTAGCCCACAGCCGTCGAAGTCAGCATCTTCTTTCTGCCACGACCAGGTAGCGTTTCAACAGTGCCCTTTGCCTTGAATTTGCGAATGATGCTTCCTATGGTGTCTCTTGGTATGTTTAACATCTTTGCAATCTTCTTATAGCCATTGCCCTTCCTGTGAAGAGTAATCACCTGTTCTCTTGTCTTCCTGGACCATTCTCTTGACCTCAGCATGTTTGTAACCACACCAGTAAATGTCTAGAAGGAGCTGAGTATCACAGTCATTTTAAAGTTGCCCAATTGGTGGTTATTAGGCTTTATTGCTGCTCCCTGATATCCACAGGTGTTTTCAATACCTGATAGAAAACACTTCATTGAACCTCTGTTCTTCAGAGTGGTAGTCTTTAAGGGGTTGAATAATTATGTCAATGAAGAATTCACAAAAGAAACATTTACTACTGTATTACAAAACTAATTGATGTCATTTTAGTTGCATATGGTTCTCTAAGAAGTCCTTGTAGGATTTCATTCTGAATACAATTACAAATGTACACTAAATTCCCTAAAACCATTTACAGCATTGGGGGCTGAATAATTTTGAACACAACTGTAAAAAAACAACTATTAACAAGTGTGTGCTCTCTTGCAGTGTGTGGAGAGAAGACAAAAGGGATGTAAGAGCAGAGACAGAGAGTAGAGCTACTGTATGTGTGTCCATGTGTGCAATTGAATTTCATTACTGAAAGGTGAAGTCTCAAAATAAAGCTAGTTCTCTGGTGAATTTGTCATCTGTCCTCTTGTTGAAGCACGTAGGCTTTGCTTAAGATATTCTATAAAGCTGCCTCCTGTCTCCACACCGTGGAAATGGGGACCAATTCCCCAAACCTGGTCGCACAGCCATGGGTTCTACCCCCTCCTTCCATTTTCCTCCCTGTGTCTATGCTCTCTTCCCTGCAGGTCGTTGATACTTACCACACATTAATGGGAGGAAATCCTGGGCCAGCCTGGGGCTACTGCAGGCTTGAAAAGGGTAGACACTGTAGTCAGGCTGTGTCCACCATACATCAAAGCCTTTTTCAGTGCAGGACTTTGAAATCAGCATGTGTAGGTGAGGTGTGTGCATGGAGATATACAGGAATATTTATAAGTGGCCATCACTATTACTATTCCTGCCTCACCCGTCTGCTAATTCTGGAAATTATTTGGGCAGCATTTTATCTTTCTGCATCAGTATTAAGCAATGTGGGTGGTGAGCTGCGATGGCTGGGGAGGTGTTACCTGGGCTGTCAACATCAGCTCTGCATCAGGCAGACACAGAAAGGGGGGTGGGATTCTTTCATGCAGGTAAAAGCTGCACTCTAGGGTGGACCACTCTTACATTCCCCTGATTACTTGGTCTGACTTACAGATCAATGCATGGCCTGGGAGCCATGTTTTCCTGGTAGTGGAGGGGTAGGAGAACCCTGTGCTGTACATCATTTAAGCGTTTGATATGGGAGAGCCTTAACTAAAATAAATATCTAGAAATGAAATGGGGGTCATCATACTGTCTGCTGGCATGGGTCTTAACTCTCTGTTTGGGCTAAAAGAGACCAATATGCAGATCACTTGTGGTATCTGGCATTTCATCTATTTAAGTTCAAGGTGGTTCGGTTCACAAACTATGGACACCGATGGCTGTGTCGGGTGGTGGGGGTATGTGGCAGTGGGGGCATGGCCAATTGTCATTTTGTAAATGGCAAGCAGAGCGAGAGGAAGCAAATGGTAAGGATCACACACCTGAACATGATTTGTGTTAACACGTGTGTGGTCTCTTGACCATTTTTTATTAAACTCAATGTTGATGAATGTTGTCTGTCTTTGCATTTTGTCAAGTATCAATTATATAGTGTCCCACATTATAGCAAAAGTGGCATTGTTCTTAAGCAGAAAGTACATGGTTATTGACCAATTCTTAAACACTCTTATTACCTCAGAAGATTTCCAAAATCAAACCAAAGCAGCAGGCAAAATTATTAGTCTCGAAAAGGAAAATAAACAGGAAAAAACTGATCAAATCTCTTTAAATTTGTACTGTTTGACTTTTTAGTTGTGAGCGAGAAACGATTCATAATGATTCTAATCTGGTGTCTTCCTCTCAGGCTTTCTTTTGCATGTCAACTCAGGCAAATTTTCCCTGCTACTGCTGCCTCTAGCTTACTCATTAGGGATCTAAATTTACATATGCATTGAAGTAAAATAACATGCAAATCACACATTCCCTGAAGAGCAAACAGAGAGAAGCAAATTTTAAAGACTTTTGCTTGCTTTGTTGGTTGGATAACAACCTAAATTTTATTGCAGGTTCCTCAATGAGTAGTAAGATTTACATATTTTTAAAATATTACTAATAATAAAACATACTAATTAACTAATACTTTGCCTGTTGATTTTTTTATTTTCTAGCGTAGCCAGTCAAGCAGTGCTTGACTGGCAAAATGACGATACAGAAATAGACAGAACTTTCAGCAATTATACGTTTGCAGGTAATTGCTAGTTGCGTGAACCAGACATTAGCAATTAAAAACAGAAAACTAGCTTTAACTTTAAAGTCCAAATTTAATAAAATTTGGTTTCAGAAATCTAGTTTTACACTCTGGTTACAGCCATTTGGTGGCCATTTTTATGAACATTTCTATGGTAAAAACAACAATAAATACATGGCCAGATTAGGACCAACTCATTACACAACCGAGTTCCTTGTCACATATGTCAAGAAACAAGAAAGACTTGATAAAACCTCCTAAAACAATCCATATAAATTAAAGCGTGTTATTTTTTCTTTGTCATCTAAGAAATCATTTAAACACCTTAAAAACTAAATAGCAGAAAACCTTTATTTTTACATATTACATTGCTTTGTGTTAAAGTGTATTACACATGAGCCCCTCACTGACCATGTACAATCATGCAGTCGGGAAAAACAAGCTACTAAACACAGGGATGGGATCTCATAATTCCTGCAAAGCTACAATTCTACATGGCTAGCTAGTCAATTTTTTTAGTTTATTTGCTCTTTCTAATATATTATATATGGATGGTAATTAGTGGTATAGTGTGTTTTAATTTAAATTCTACATGTTATTAAATGTTTTAAATGCCTTAAATACAATTTCCAAACCAGATACCCTGTAATATTAAGTTGAAAATTAAGTGTGAAAATCATTTTCACTCTGTAATAACAGCAAATGACAAATATAAAATAGTTTTGTTGATTTGTTGGTCAGCATCTGCATTACCTGTGTGATTATGTTATAAATACTGATAACCATAGGCCATGTTATTTTATTATTATTATTTCTCTGACAGATGAAATAAGAATGAAATAAATACAGCAAAATAAAAACACATTTAACACAATAGAAATTTGAAATCAACATGCTGCATGAAAACAGATTATTTCCAGTACATTGGATTTATGGTTTAATGTAGACACATTGGGTTTTCAAATACTATTCAGATATTTACTGTAGAAAAGCTCTATGAACATCGTAGTAACAAAAATAAAAAATGAGCAAGTATATATATTACAGCAAAATATTGAAACATACCTGATTTCTGAAGAGTGTTGGGAAATGTTATACCTCAGTGTTCTTAAGAAACTTCTTCTAGTGTCGCACTCATGCAAACTACAAATTTCTTTTTACCTACTTTACAAATTAAATTGTAAGGAAATTTAAAAAAGCTTAACTCAAAAAAGGACAGTGGACTTTGGTGTGTTTTTAACACACAAAATATGAGCTTATCCCAAAATGACTAAATGTAAGGGTTATAATCAAACAAACAGATGCGTTTACAAGTGCAGATCATTTTAATACATTATATGGACAATAGTAGAGACATCCAGCCATATGTGATTCTTTTTTAAGCTAGTGCATAGTTGGAGGACCACAGTTGTATTGGATACTTTTGGATGAATTGAATTTTCCCTTTCCTTGTTCCAGCATGACAATGCCCCTATTCACAGAGTCAACTACATGAAGATATGCTTTACATGGGTTGAAGTGGAAGATCTCCTGCTATTGAGATCGGATCTCAACCCTATCAAACACCTTTGAAATTAATTGAAACATGCACCCAATCCTTCTCACCGCACCCACATCAGTAACGTCTCCAGGTTACGTATGTAACCATTATTGCCCCTGAGGGAAAGAGATTCTTCATCAGAAACGCTTTGGAAATGCCTCCACAATGTCCATGCTCTGAATCACGTGTATAATCTGTTCAATGAAAAGCGTGGCAGTCACCGGCGGGGTGATGTCACAACCGGAATAACCAGGATCTTTTGATACTAATCATACCCTCCTGGTATTCACTCTCCTGAATGCCCACCTCACATTATGCTCCGAGATGGGGAACGTGTTTACTTCTCCGGCTCTCTCAGTGTGCATGCTGTTGGTGCCGCTAGCGACGCATCCAGAAAGTAGCATCAGTATCTCCAGCATGCCATGCCTATGAGTCTGATGTTAAGGTTGGGCCACACAGCATGGATAAAGGCATTTTGGGCGGTGGCTGTAAGATGGATATATAAGGTATGTGATATCCAGATTGACATAGAAATAAGCAAACATGAGGATTGTGTAAACAAAGTGTATACACCAACCAGGCATAACTTTATGGCCACTGATCAGGCATAACATTATGATCACCTGCCCAATATTGTGTTGGTCCCCTTTTGCTGCCAAAACAATCCTGACCTTTGGCACATTAACAACATTTAGTTCTTCAGCAATTTGAGCTACAGCTCGTCTGTTGGATCACATGTACCAGCCTTCGTTCCCACTTGCATTAGTGAGTCTGGGCCGCCCATGACCCTGTCACTGGATCACCTCTGTTTTCTCCTTGGACAACTTTTAAAAGCTACTGACCACTTCAGACCAGAAACATCGCCCAAGAGCTGCAGACTTGGAGATGCTCTGACCCAGTCATCTAGACATCACAATTTGGCCTTGTCAAACTCACTCAAATCCTTACGCTCGCATATAGAAGATTATTGCTTCTAACACATTAACTTTAGGAACAGAATTTTCAATTATTGCTTAATATATCCCACCCACCAACAGGTGCCATGATGATGAAGAGATAAACAGTGTTATTTAATTAATTGCTAATAATGTAATTATGTCACAATGTTGGTCTCTGTATATTAGGGTATGTACATGCAGACCCTGAGACTAATTTACCTACACAGATAACACAATAAGAAAGTAAATTCTGTGAACTCACTAAACAAAACAGGAAAGCAACCCACACCCTATACAATTTCAGCCACACCCCTACTACCATTGAACACAACA
>MU551668.1:16880-24380 GCA_024362625.1 Silurus asotus
GGGGGGGGGGGGGGGGGGGGGGGGTAGAAAGAAAGAAAGAAAGAGAGAGAGAGAGAAAGAGAGAGAGAGAAGTAGGAAAAAGAAAGGAAAAAAAAGAAAGTGATAGTTAGACTGCGGTCACTGAGGTATGCAGACAGCCATTAAAGAGCTGAGTACCTGTCACATCATGCAACATTCACTTCATTACCCACAACTCTCACCTCAAACTCTCATCCACATCTCAGCTTCTGCTCATTAACTCCCTGAGGAGGTGGTGAGAGAGAGAGAGAGAGAGAGAGAGAGAGAGCAGATCATCAGGGTGTAATTATTCATCTCTACACTGTAATTCACTCTGTTTTTTTTCCTCAAATAAAAGAGAAGGTGAAAACGATAAGAACAGATATAATAAAGAAATTACGATGAAGTCATTAGGACATGCCAAATAAGACATTATGGAGACGAGCACGTGACTCCACCCATTACTATACAACCCCGAAGAATGTTAGGATGTTGTGCAAAATGTAAATAAAAACACTGTAATGTTATGCACATCTCATAAATTTATATTTTATTCTCAATAAAAAATAAAAAACATTAAAGGTATAAAGTGAGAATATGCACCATGTTCAAGTTAAAAATAAAGTAATATAATGTCTGAAACACGTCTCTATAAAGAGACTCTTTTCCCCCTGTGTAGCATCAGTTCCACTTTTAATAACTGTATTTATCTGGGAGTTGAGGAACTGAGGAACTGAGGAACTGAGGAGAGCAGTTGTTGAGGAGAGGAATGTTGTCTCATGTGTGTCTGATACATGATTCTAGCTGTTCAACAGTTCTGAGTTTCCTTTGTTGTGTTTTTCTTTTCATGATGCAGCAAATGATTTTAAATGGTGAAGGGTCTAGACTTCAGGCAGGTCGTTTCAGAACCCACACTCTTCTACTATGAGGTCATGCTGGTGTAATGGATGCAGAATGCAGTTAGCAGTGTCGTACTCAAATATACAAGACCGGCCCTGAAAACTGGCTCTAAAACCTGAAAATTGTGATGTACAGCTGCTCATTCCACTAATGCACCACCATACCATCAGAGATGCAGCTTTTTAACCGAGAGCTGAGAACAAGCCAGATGGTCCCTCTCCTCTTTAGTCCAGAGGATGTGGTGTCCATGACTTACAAAAATACATTTCAATTTGGATTCTTCTGAACACAAAACAGTTTTTTAGCAGATTCTGTTCTCTCTTTATTTTTCTTTCTCTTTCTTAATGTCTCACTTTGCTGTCTTTCTCTCCCTCTCCCTCTCCCTCTCCCTCTCTCTCTCCCTCTCCCTCTCTCCCTCTCTCTCTCGCTTTCTCTTTCTCTCGCTTTCTCTTTCTCTCCCTCTCTCACCGCTCAGCTCATTATTCTTGTGTAGTGTGTTAGAGGGAAGTTTGTGTGTAGTGTGGTTTTAGAGTGCAGTGTGTTAGAGTGCTGTAAGTGTGTTGTGTGTTAGTGTAGTTTGTGTGTAATGTGTTAAAGTGTAGCTTGTGTGTAATGTGATTGCGTAGTTTGTGTGTAATGTGTTAGAGTGAAGTTTGTGTGTAGTGTGTTGTTAGAGTGCAGTGTGTTAGAGTGCTGTAGATGTGTTGTGTGTTAGTGTGGTTTGTGTGTAGTGTGTTAGTGTAGTTTGTGTGTAATGTGTTAAAGTGTAGCTTGTGTGTAATGTGATTGCGTAGTTTGTGTGTAATGTGTTAGAGTGAAGTTTGTGTGTAGTGTGTTGTTAGAGTGCAGTGTGTTAGAGTGCTCACCGCTCAGCTCATTATTCTTGTGTAGTGTGTTAGAGGGAAGTTTGTGTGTAGTGTGTTGTTAGAGTGCTGTAGATGTGTTGTGTGTTAGTGTGGTTTGTGTGTAGTGTGTTAGTGTAGTTTGTGTGTAATGTGTTAGTGTGTAGTTTGTGTGTAGGGTTCTTTTAGTTTCTGTGTAGTATGTTGTGATTGTGTAGTTTGTGTGTTGTTATTTTAGTTTCTGTGTAGTATGTTGTGATTGTGTAGTTTGTGTGTAGTGTGTTGTGATTGTGTAGTTTGTGTGCATTCAAGCATTATTTTAAATGTTTATTTCTTTAAGTGTTTATTTCTTGTTTGAACTCTGCTTCATATCTAAAGTCTCTTTTAGCAAGATTTTAAAGAGGAAAAAAACAAAAATTATATATATATATATATATATATATATGTTCTGGAGAATCCTCCATCGTGATTGGTCAGAAAGCGCTGATGAATCCTGGACTGTGATTGGTCAGAAAGCGCTGATGAATCCTGGACTGTGATTGGTCAGAAGGTGCTGATGAATCCTGGACTGTGATTGGTCAGAAGGTGCTGGTGAATCCTGGACTGTGATTGGTCAGAAGGTGCTGGTGAATCCTGGACTGTGATTGGTCAGAAGGTGCTGGTGAATCATGTAGAACAGCAGCTCTGACATTAGTGCAGGTTTATTATAATGCGCTCGCTCTGATACAATATCATTTCAGAAGAGTTTATAGCTGCTGTAGCAGAAGTGAGAATTGGAACTTACTGCTTTCTTGGACATTAAATGTAACTATAAACAGATAAAAAGTATAATGTGTAAATTTTAATCAATAAAATTGTTGCCTAAATCATTGTTGTGCTATGAGCGGAACACGTTATGAGTTTAGACCTAATTCAGATTAGTCAGATTTGGTTTTTTACTTGATTTAGTTTAGTTTGTTTCATTTTAAACCTAATTCAGTTCAGTCCAAATCAGTTTAGACCCGATTCAGTACAGTCTGATTCCAATTCAGGCCTGATTCATTACAGCAAAACACACTTTAGACATCATTAAGATGAGTCTGATTCAGGTAATGTGGAATATGAATCCTCTACTGACAGGTTTTATGTTGTTACGGTTCGGAGCCCTGCTGTTGTCCTGCTGGTTGCATTCCTGTGTTGTTCCATCGTTACACATTTACAAAGATGATTTCTGAAAAAGGCACAGGTGTCATGATAATCACATACTATCATCACTTTCAACAATTAAAAGCTCCTCATTAGCTACAAGTAGTTACAAAGTACACAGAAATATTTTTCTTAGCCCCGCCCTCTTTGGTCTTTATTGTAAAAAATTGGCCCCGCCCACTTAACATGTTACAGCTGTAGGATGTGAATTTGTAAATGTGAACATTGTGTAAGCGCATAAACTGCATACTGTAATCACATAATAATAATAATAATAACAATAATAATAATAACAATAATAATAATAATAATAATCATCACATTTTATAGCAGGTTTTAAGTGAGATTCGTGAAGGCCGCATGTGTCCAGCGTTAGACGGCGTTCGCTGAGATGAAGATGTAGATCCGTGCAAGGAAGGTGGTGAAGGTGCCCTGCCTCCACAGCTTCATCTCCACATCCAGCAGGAAGTCACGCGGCTGCGGGAGCTGACGCTGCAGGTAGATGGCGCCGGTGTATGCATTCAGCTTCCTGGGGCTGAAGTATCCGTCTTCATTGCCGCTGGCGATGCGGATGATGACATTGTCGCCGGTGTAGGCGGGAGACGGACCCATGCGGAAGATCAGCGCCGGGATGATGATGTTGGTCTGGAAGCTCAGCTGGTAGTACGTGATCCTCACCGGAGAGTTCTGGCACTCCACAGAGTTCAAGCAGCTGATTCGCTCACACCGGCTGCTCAGACGGAACACATCAAGAAAATACCTAAAATACTCTATTATAGTGTCTTCGTGACTCAGATTAGACCTGAGTCAGATCATTCTGATTCAATTTAGACCAGATTTAGATTAGTATATTTCTGTTTAGACCTAATTCAGACCAATGTGATCCAATTTAGACCAGATTTAAATTTGATTCTGTTTATTCCTGCTTCAGTTCAGTGGGACTTGGATTAGATCTGACTCTGAGCCTGAGTGAGGAGGAACATACCTACAATTAATTATTTATTAAAGAATGACACTTCCTGCTGTGTCTTTACAGTTACAGGTTATAGCAGCTAGTAACAGTCACTGACCAGCTTCTCCTGTGTGTGTGTGTGTGTGTGTGTGTGTGTGTGTGTGTGTGTGTGTTTCGTACATGTCAGCGACTCGGCGGTAGTTTGCCGGACAGCTGTAGGACAGACAGCGGAATCCACCGTGGATGTTGTAGCAGGTTTTCTCTGATGTGCAGTTGTGAGCTCCGAGGGAACACTCGTCTACGTCTGAGTCACACAGAGAGAATGGCAGCTTTAACATCAGACTCATGAACCGAGATCAGACTGGAAACTGGCCAAAGATCCAAAATGACATTCAGAAATCTAAACAATTTTGCATCTAACATTTTAAAGGAACATGTTATAACTGAATAAATTATTATTAGCAAATCTTAATTATTTGTTCCACTTATTTTAAAAACAACAGAATTAAGTGAATTCACGTAAATTCATTACTTGGCATAATTCAGATCAGTTTAAATCAGTTTAGACCTGATTCAGTTTGGTCCGATTAAATTTAGGCCTGATTCAGTTCAGCGTAATTCATTTTAGACCTCATTAAAATGGGTCTGATTCAGTTTAGATAGAATTCAGTCCCACATAGTTTAGTTTGGATGTGATTCAGTTTGGTGTGGTACAGATTAGACCTGATTGAGTTCAGAGTGGTTCAGATTAGACCTTATTGAGTTCAGAGTGGTTCAGATTAGACCTTATTGAGTTCAGTGTGGTTCAGATTAGACCTGATTGAGTTCAGTGTAACTCAGATTAGACCTGATTGAGTTCAGTGTGGTTCAGATTAGACCTGATTGAGTTCTGAGTGGTTCA
Source organism: Silurus asotus (assembly GCA_024362625.1). Classification (NCBI taxonomy): domain Eukaryota; kingdom Metazoa; phylum Chordata; class Actinopteri; order Siluriformes; family Siluridae; genus Silurus; species Silurus asotus. The sequence goes on from MU551668.1 coordinate 21,658, forward strand.
GATTAGACCTGATTGGGTTCAGTGTAACTCAGATTAGACCTGATTGGGTTCAGTGTAACTCAGATTAGACCTGATTGAGTTCTGAGTGGTTCAGATTAGACCTGATTGAGTTCTGAGTGGTTCAGATTAGACCTTATTGAGTTCAGTGTGGTTCAGATTAGACCTGATTGAGTTCAGTGTAACTCAGATTAGACCTGATTGAGTTCAGAGTGGTTCAGATTAGACCTGATTGAGTTCAGAGTGGTTCAGATTAGACCTGATTGAGTTCAGTGTAACTCAGATTAGACCTGATTGAGTTCAGTGTGGTTTAGATTAGACCTGATTGAGTTCAGTGTGGTTTAGATTAGACCTGATTGGGTTCAGTGTGGTTCAGATTAGACCTGATTGAGTTCAGTGTGGTTCAGATTAGACCTGATTGAGTTCAGTGTGGTTCAGATTAGACCTGATTGGGGTCAGTGTGGTTCAGATTAGACCTGATTGGGTTCAGTGTGAGTAGAAAATCAGCGCTATATTGAGTGTAAGGGTTGGGGGACCGAGGCAGGAGCGCTGGTTTGGAGCCATGCTGTATCCGTGTTCAGGACAAGCGCAGTTGTAGCTTCCGGGAACGTTAACACACTTGTAGGCACAGAGATGACCGACGCTCTGAGTGCATTCATCAACATCTGTACAGAGAACATGTACAAAACATCATTTATCTTCACTCTGGATGGATGGATATCAGAAATAAAGTAAAAGTTTGCGCACCCCGAGGAAAAATCAAGATAATGTCATTTATACAGCATCAAAAAGGAACATGTAGTTATTCTTTATTTCTTTTTAAAACAACAAGTGTAATAAATAAAATCATGTTATAATGTTTATAGTGAAAATAAATACAACAATAATAATAATATTAATATTTATTTCAGCCTGACAGTTTATGCAGTTTATATTTTATTTATAAAATCTTTGAATACATGGTGTTATAGTGGTGTGTGTGTGTGTGTGTGTGTGTGTGTGTGTGTGTTACCTTCACAGGTGTGTGTGTCCTCGCGCAGGTAGTAGCCCTGTCTGCAGTAACACTGGTACGAGCCGTAGATGTTAACACACTCGTGACTGCACGGACTGCTCAAACACTCGTTCACGTCTGCATCACCACACACACACACACACACACACACACACACACACACACACACACTGAGTTGCAGGGTTCCAGATCAACAGAATCCATCATCCATCATGTCAAAAATTTAGAGCAGAAATTGCATTTCTATCTGACGCCTGCTAACACATGCTAGTCAACTTGGCTTTACACTGTAACCATGACAACAGTCATAGCATTGCTAGCTCATATTAGCATATTCGAAATAAACAATTTACTTGGTTAAATGTTGAATAAATCCTTATAATTTTTTCCCTTTCTTTAGATCTGTTGTGGAAATCTGGCTTCTTTATTCTCCTCAAATGAACCTTAAATAAATCTTTATTTATTTTGCTGAACGAGATCCGAGTCAGTAAAATGATCCGATTCCGCGACTCCTGGCTCAACTCCTGGGCTGCGATCTGATTGGTTAAGAGATTTAAAAAACGAAATAAATAAATAAATAAAAAAACATGAGACCATAAAAGAGATGATCTCACTTTTTTCTTGAAAAGTGTAAAGATGTCTGATCAGAGATTCTGATATTTCATCATTCGCAGTTTCTCTTTGGAAAATAAAAGAACTAGACTCAGCAGGAGTGTTTATCACGCCTGGGTTTTTTCTCCTGGTTTCCCGGAACACATCGCTTCCTTATCAGCCTGTACCTTCACAGTTCTTGCCATCACTGGATAAAGTGAATCCCGGGGTGCAGGAGCAGTGATACGAGCCTGGAGTGTTCTCACACGTCTGAGCACACAGTCTGCCCGAGTAACGCCAGCATTCGTTCACATCTACAGAGAGAGAGAGAGAGAGAGAGAGAGAGAGAGAGAGAGAGAGAGAGAGACGGAGGAGAAGTTATTCTAGCTAGTCTAAACACTAAGCCGAGGCCTGATGCTGAGCCACAACAGTGTGAATCAGCACCTGAGATAAGAACGAAGAAAAACCTGTGGTTCTGCTCCTGATAACAATGTAAACACACACATCAAGCATAACATCACCTGAGGAACACATCGGAGAACATGAACAATCATGTAGAACTACAGTCATGTAGCTCAGGAACATCTGTACACCGCTGTCTGATGAACCCGATTCCATTTAGACTTAATTCAGTTTAGACTTAATTCAGTTCAGACTTAATTCAGTTTAGACTTAATTCAGTTCAGACTTAATTCAGTTCAGACTTAATTCAGTTCAGACTTAATTCAGTTTAGACTTAATTCAGTTCCGAAGGATTCAGTTTAGACTCGATCTGGTTCATTTCGGGTTGAACCTGATTTATTTTAGCGGTTCAGAATAAAATGCTATGCTAACAGCTTCATTTCCTGTTTTACACCATAAAAATGATTCCCATTTGGAATTTTTTTTATTTTAAATAAAACTATAAAGAGCTCCAATTTTCACGTGTGCTCTTCACGTGATGCTACATGTGCACCTGCAGCATGCTAGCATCTCTCACCTACGCATGTCCTCCTGTACGAGTCGTACTGGTAGCCTGGAGGACAGTCACAGCGGTATGTTCCAGGAAGGTTCTGACAGATCTGACCTTCTCCACAGCGATGCACTCTGCTTTCACACTCGTCAACATCTGCACATGATGGAC
>MU551668.1:26880-40490 GCA_024362625.1 Silurus asotus
CATCACCACATCTCAAAAAAAGTTGGGACAAGGCCGTGTCTCCACTGTGTGGCGTCCTCTCTTCTCTTTATAACAGTCTGTACACGTCTGGGGACTGAGGAGACAAGCTGCTCGAGTTTAGGAATAGGAATGTTCTCCCATTCTTGTCTAATACACGCTTCTAGCCGACAATGTTTTCTGGAAGTTCTCCTGAGCCCATGTTGTGATTTCCATTACAGCAACATTCCTGTATGTGATGCAGTGGAGTCTGAGGGCCTGAAGATCACGGGCATCCAGTCTGGTTTTCTGGCCTTCACCCTTACACACAGAGATTGTTCCAGATTCTCTAAATCTTTGGATGATATGATGCACTGTAGATGATGAGAACTTCAAACTCTTAACTTTAAACTAAAAATAGCTCCACTGTTTCTCACCTCAGCATTGGGGGAACTGGTGATCATCTGCCCATCTTGACTTCTGAGAGACACGGCCACTCTGAGAGGATCTTTTTATACATGTTGCTAATTGATTTAATAAGTTGTAAATTGCTCCTCCAGCTGTTCCTTATATCTACATTTCACTTTTCAGGTCTCAAATTGCTGCCTGTCCCAACGTTTTTATAATGTGCAGCTCTCATTAATCCAAAATGAGACAATATTTGACACGACATTTCAAAATGTCTCACTTTCAACATTTGATATTTTATCTCCATTCTATTGTGAATAAAATATAAGTTTATTAAATGCGTAAATTATTGCATTTATTTTTTATTCACAATTTGTACAGAGTCCCAACTTTATTGGAATCTGGTTTGTAAATATAAAATACTGTTTTTGAAATAATAAAGAAATCTCCAGTCTACAGCTTCAATTACTGTTTATTATAATATCCAGAATAAACTTTATATATTTACTGTAAAACTCAGTATTGTATTATACTGTATATAAAAGTCTCTTCTTTTTGCACATATTTATAGAACTTTTTAATAAACACTGTGTAGAAGATCTCCCTCATTGTGCTGTTCATGACCTTCATACTCACTGCATCTAATCACCTTTTCCTGTTCCTTCAGATTATTCATTCATCTGTCATATAAATATATATAAATAAATATATAAAGAGAGAGAGAGAGAGAGAGAAAGAGAGAGAGATAGTGTCTAAATGTTACTTTATACCTCCTCGAGATTAATTTATTATTTAATATAAACGCATTTTAAACCTCACATATTTCTACAGAAACATAAATAAGAACAATAACAGATAAGAACAGATAAATAAACAATAATGTACACTATGGTGTGTGTGTGTGTGTGTGTGTGTGTGTGTGTGTGTGTGTGCGTGCGTGCGTGTGTGTGTGTGTGTGTGTATACCTTCACACGAGCGTCCATCAGGCATCAGAGAGAACCCTGGGAAACAGGAGCAGTGAGCTTGACCCTCCACCGGGTGGCAGCGCTGGGCACAGCCTCCGTTTCCTGCAGAATGGCATTGATTATTACAGGAAGAAGTTCTCCATCCTGCTGAGAGGATCAACGAGTGATTTACAGCCACTAGTCTGCTCCTGTTCCCACCCGCTAACCTTCAACCTCAGAAAAACATCTGTCTAACATCAGGGCATGGCAGAAATGGCAGAGAGAGAAAAGAAGGAGAGAGAGAGAGAGAGAGAGAGAGAGAGAGAGAGAGAGAGGGAGAGAGAGAGAGAGAGAGAGAAAGAGAGGACAGGAGAGAGAGAGAGAGAGAGAGAGAGAGAGAGAAACCAGAAGGTTGTGAGCTGACAGTAATGAAGGTGCTGAATGAAAGGTGTGTAAAGGTGATAGAGGACAGGATGGAGTGATGTGCTGTGATAAAGGTGTACAGGTGATACCTTCACAAGGATCTAGAACAGCAGGAGGTAGAGAGCTGGTGGTGGTGGAGGTCGTTGTGGAGGTCATGGTGGTTGTCTCCACTGGTTTGGGGATCACACTAAAGACATCATCTGCTTCCAGTTGGCCTTCATCCTCATCGCCATCCTCTTCCTCCATCACTGCACACAGAAACGCTTCATTAACACACCTTCTACCTGAACATGTACAACAGCGAGCGACTCATAAACCTGCTCCACTCTCACAGCTGCAGTGACACAGAACTAATCAACACCTTCTGGCCAATCACAACCCAGAATTTGGTCTCCACGACGACGTCCTATTCATCGCTCACTGTAGGCTAGTCCACCACCTAGCAAGACCAAGAGATATGAGATGCTTATCAAAACGTTTTGAGACAGGCTTAGATCCTGGCAGTAGAACTGGAATGTGGAAAAAGATGATGAGCATGAACTCGGTTGATGCACTCGGAGATGTGCAGGTGCTCCCTGTGACTCTGCGAGCAGCCCCGTGCTGCCATCTGTTGGTCTGTTACAAAACTAGTCTTGAAACTTTTTGTTACCACGTGCTAATAGGAACAAATAGTGCTGACTCATGCTTGAACTCTTTTCTGTCAAGCTCCACATGCTCCTGAGATCTCAGAGATCCTGTCCTCTTCTGCTCTCTGGACCATCGTAATGCCCTGATAGAGTTCTCATCACTTCAAACTGAAGATGATCTACATGGACGGATTCATGAGAATTCAATAGGCTACTGAGATGGATTCAATAATTCTCCACCTGTGAACCTCAAACAAGACAGACTTCATGATCAAAAGAGTTTCTTTATGAGTTCCTGCTTCCTCTGAACTGGTGGAGCTGGTGGAGCTGATGAAGCTGGTGGAGTTTATGGAGCTGATGGAGCTAATTGGGTAGATGGAGCTGATGGAGTTGGTGGAGCTGATGGAGCTGGTGGAACTAATGAAGCTATTGGAGTTGGTGGAGCTGTTAGAGTTGGTAGAGTTGGTGGAGCTGGTGGAGTTGGTGAAATTGGTGGAGCTGATGAAGCTGGTGGAGCTAATAAAGCTGATGGAGTTGGTGGAGCTGATGGAGTTGGTAGAGTTGGTGGAGCTGGTGAAGTTGGAGGAGCTGGTGGAGTTGGTGGAGCTGGTGGAGTTGGTGGAGCTGATGAAGCTGGTGGAGCTAATGAAGCTGATGGAGTTGGTGGAGCTGATGGAGTTGGTGGAGCTAATGAAGCTGATGGAGTTGGTGGAGCTGATGGAGCTAAAGGAGCTCATGGATCTGGTGGATTTTTCCTCTGTAACAGACTGAAAACATCAGAAACATTTGTTCTCTTGACAGCGCTTTCATTGGCCCAGAAAAGCACTGGGTTAAAATACAAATAAAATAAAAAGCTACGGTTCTACTTTCTGAAGCCACGTCTTCTGTGTCCCATTGCTGAGTAGCAGGGTTCTACAAAAACAGCCAAAACAAGAAGACCAGAGGACGGCTGAGGGACGCCGTGGCACACGCTTACAATAATAATGCAAACGAAAACATTATTATTATTATTACTGGAGGAAACTGTGATGTGTTGCTCCAAATAAATTCCCTCCAGTTTCCCTCTGTGTGTGTGTGTGTGTGTGTGTGTGTGTGTGTGTGTGTGAGAAACCTGGAGAAAGCTGCTTGTTTTTACTGCATGGCTCCAGTATTTGCAGCCTCTCTATAATTTCCTGTGAAGGTGTTTTTTCCTCTCTTTCCTGTTCAGACTCGTTGGTTTAAAGCACCGCTGCATCACCGAGCCGATTTCTTCACACAGGGCCAAAGCAACGGTGACGTCCAGAGCAGACCAACGTCTCGCCAGAACGCTCTTCAAAAAAACTGAAGCAATCGTTTTTCTTGGAAAGCACTTGTGAAAAAGCAGTTCTGCATCACATCACGTTTTTACATTCGCACAGCGCCGAGCGAGGGAGAGGCACGAAACACCGACAACCAGAAATCTTCAGCCGATTTTATTCCATCACTGTGTGAGTGAGTGTGAAAAAAACTCTAGAAGGTTTTACAGGTTTACGTTCGAAAAATCTAATGATGATCAAAAGTATTGGGACACTCGGCTTCTCCACCACGATGTGCTTCTTCTCCAAACTCTTACACAAATTTGTACACACAATTGTATAGGACATGTCCCTGTGCACAAATCAAGCTCCATGAAGATCTGCTTTCTATAGGTTGGAGTGAAAGATCTCCTGCTATAGAGATCCAACTATACTGAATCTCTATAGAATCCAGTGGAACATCTCCCAGAAGAGTGGAGCTCATTATAACAGCACATGGAGATTCAATGTGGAATTGGATGTTAAAAAAGAAGCACATAGAAATCTTGTGCTCAGAAGTCCACAAACTTTTGGGCAGACAGACAGACAGACAGACAGACGGATAAACAAATAGACAGACAGACAGACAGACAGACAGACAGACAGACAGACAGATAGATAGTAGATAGATGTACTGTGTCAGGAAGCTTTGGTATGTTGAAGAACTCTAATCAAAATAAAGCATGAACTGAAGATAAATATTCACACACACACACACACACACACACACACACACACACACACACACACACACACACACACACACACACCGCTCCTTTCCTCACCTTCCTGCAGACACTGAATCCCATCCGGCTGCAGGACGAATCCAGGGAAACACACACACACGTAGGATCCCTGCGTGTTGACACACTGATGATGACACAGCTGCCCGGCGTACACACGGCACTCATCCACATCCTCCACACCCTCCACCATGTTCTCCGTCTCGTCCACCTCCTCCAGAGAGAACGCCTGGTGCTCAGGACCTTCAGACACTGAACACAGCATTACAGCGTCATGCTTTTAGAAACAGTAAGGGTATAATAGAACAATGTTTATTGGAAACCATTAGGATGACAAAGTTGTATAGTGTCTATTCATAATCTAAATTTAAATAAAAACAAAATGCGATGAGGAGAGCAGTTGCTGAGGTTTTGGGAGAGGAATGTTGTCTCATGTGTGTCTGATGCAGGATTCCAGCTGCTCAACAGTTCTGGGTTTCCTTTGTTGTGTTTTTGTTTTATGTTGTATTGTTTGAAACTGTTTTAAAAGGTGAAAGGTCTAGACTGCAGACGGGTCGGTTCAGCACCCAGACGCTTCTACTACGAAGACACGCTGGTGTAATAGATGAAGTATGCAGTTATCATTGTCTTGCTGAAATCTACCAGGCCTTCCCTGAAAAAGACGTTTTCTGGATCAAAGCATTTGTTGCGTTCAGCATGGATGAAGTTTTTCCAGATGTACAAGCACTAATGCACCATCATACCATCAGAGATGCAGCTTTTTAACCGAGAGCTGAGAACCAGCCAGATGATCCTGCTCCTCTTTAGTCCAGAGGATGTGGTGTCCATGGTTTCCATAAAGAAATTCAAATTTGGATTCGTCTGACCACTGAACAGTTTTCCACTCTGCCTCAGTATGAGCTTTCACCCAGAGAGGGTGGTGGTTTTTACCCAATCATCTTACTATCCTGCTAAAAAACTAATGTTTCTGCAACTTCTTCTCCCGTCCCAACTTTTTCGAGACGTGTTGCAGCCATCAAATTCAAATTAACCTTATTTTTCCATTAAATGGCACATTTCCTCAGTCTACACATTTGATATTTTTCTGTTCTACTGAGAATAAAATATGAGTTGATGAGATTTGCGAATCATTACATTCTGTTCTTATGTACATTTCACACAACTTGCGTGTTTAGTAATGAACATCGTCTCAGAGCAGCTTTACACTGATAATGTGGTGATAAAAATGAATAAGTTCTTTATAAATGTAAGTTTGTCCCTGATGAACAAGCCGGTGGAGACTGTGGTGAAGAAAAACCTCCCTGAGATGGCATCAGGAAGAAACCTTGAGAGGAACCAGACCATCATTCTTCTTTAATTCTGTAATTATGGTTCTGATCCAGGAGGAAAATTTAAACCAAATGTAAACACTATGCCTTTTTCATAATCACACACACACACACACACACACACACACACACACACTTTACCATGCAACAGTGTACGAGTGTGAGTGAACTGGAACAGGATCAGAAATCAGAGACAAACATCTGACGGAGCTTCACAGATCACTGATACAACATCATTTATATACCACTGAACATCTAAATACAGAGATCTACAGCAGAAACCAGGGTTAGATAACGAGAAAGAAAGAAAGAAAGAAAGAAAGAAAGATGCATGGATAAGTGGATGGATAGACAAAAATATTTGGATAGATGGTAGATAGTATAGAATGAGTGACAGACAGACAGACAGACAGACATATAGACAGATAGACAGACAGACAGATAGATAAAGTGAAGAGAATGTAAATTGAAAGACAGAAATATATAAAGATAAATAATAAAATTGGATATATATGTAAATTTTGTGAAATAAAATACCTCTCCTGGGTGGGCTGGTGGCTGGGGGGTGTGTCTTCTCCCTGACTGTGCTCTGATTGGCTGGGTGAATCCTCTCACAGCATGTAAGGAGGGCGTGGCTACAGGTTTGACCCAAAGCTGATGGAGGGTCACATGACTCTCCCTGTTCTCTCAGACTCAGACCCAGAGCACAGCACCTACAGCACTCCTGAACACACACAACACTACATTACCCACAATCCCCCACAATGCTTCGGGTTTTAAACATCACAATTTAATGAAAAATGTAACTCACATTTGCTCGCTGTTAATTCAGTGTGTATTTATTTATTATTTGTAATATACCACTACCAGTTAATTAGTTCATTATTACAAATATACTTCTAAAAAAAAAGGTTGTGGTTGAAATTAAAAAAATCTTAAGAAAAGGTGACAATGCTAACCAAACTCTGAAACCCCACCCAAAACTCCGCCCATTACTCCACCCACAAGGTCACAGCGAACAGAAACCTTCTCTCTGCATAATTGTTTCTGATAGAAATTTGCATAATCTAATCTCTATTTTTAATTTAAATACTTTTTACGATGAAATGATCATTTGTTTTTGTATGCTGAAGTAATGACATTTATTATAATTAAATACATTTGAAATCATTGTGGAATATTTGTACTCATGAGCATCGTTCTTCAGGGGATTATAAATGTTCTCCTTCTCTTCACTGCTGTCTTGTTTTCATCGCTGCGTTTTTTTTGGCATCGGTGTGAAATGAGATTAATTCATCTCATGAGGAACATGAGTCACTGAAAACTGAATCATCTGGCCATGCGTCTCTTGGAAACAGTGAGGAAGAGTCGAGGCGAGGATGGAAAGCATCTGGCACGAGTCCTCACGGTGGACTGACTGATGTTTTACCATGTCCACTCCCTCACTGAGCTGAGCGTGAGCTCGATACTCTTATTTATACATACACAATACTGTAAATGCACGAGTGTGGAGATGTGGCCCAAAAAAGTCTCCGTTACTCCACTTATTCACTTCTCACAGTACCGTGACTCTACAGTAACACAATACTCCATCCAGGATCCTGTTTCATAAAGCTGGAGCAGGATAAAGCATGACGCTCTGCTCACTGTAACAGTACCCTCACCTGCCTAATACTCTCACTGTAACAGTGCCCTCACCTGCTTAATACTCTCACTGTAACAGTGCCCTCGCCTCTTAATACTTTCACTGTAACAGTACCATCACCTGCTTAATACTCTCACTGTAACAGTGCCCTCACCTCTTAATACTCTCACTGTAACAGTACCCTCACCTGCTTAATACTCTCACTGTAACAGTGCCCTCGCCAGCTTAATACTCTCACTGTAACAGTGCCCTCACCTGCTTAATACTTTCACTGTAACAGTACCCTCACCTGTTTAATACTCTCACTGTAACAGTGCCCTCACCTGCTTAATACTCTCACTGTAACAGTACCATCACCTGCTTAATACTCTCACTGTAACAGTGACATCACCTGCTTAATACTCTCACTGTAACAGTGCCCTCACCTGCTTAATACTCTCACTGTAACAGTGCCCTCACCTGCTTAATACTCTCACTGTAACAGTGCCCCTTGCCTCTTAATACTTTCACTGTAACAGTACCATCACCTGCTTAATACTCTCACTGTAACAGTCCCCTAACCTCTTAATACTCTCACTGTAACAGTACCCTCACCTGCTTAATACTCTCACTGTAACAGTGCCCTCACCTGCTTAATACTCTCACTGTAACAGTGCCCTCACCTGCTTAATACTCTCACTGTAACAGTGCCCTCACCTCTTAATACTCTCACTGTTAACAGTACCATCACCTGCTTAATACTCTCACTGTAACAGTGCCCCTTGCCTCTTAATACTTTCACTGTAACAGTACCATCACCTGCTTAATACTCTCACTGTAACAGTGCCCTCACCTCTTAATACTCTCACTGTAACAGTACCCTCACCTGCTTAATACTCTCACTGTAACAGTGCCCTCACCTGCTTAATACTCTCACTGTAACAGTGCCCTCACCTGCTTAATACTCTCACTGTAACAGTGCCCTCACCTGCTTAATACTCTCACTGTAACAGTGCCCTCACCTGCTTAATACTCTCACTGTAACAGTGCCCTCACCTGCTTAATACTCTCACTGTAACAGTGCCCTCACCTGCTTAATACTCTCACTGTAACAGTGCCCTCACCTCTTAATACTCTCACTGTAACAGTACCCTCACCTGCTTAATACTCTCACTGTAACAGTGCCCTCACCTGCTTAATACTCTCACTGTAACAGTGCCCTCACCTGCTTAATACTCTCACTGTAACAGTGCCCTCACCTGCTTAATACTCTCACTGTAACAGTGCCCTCACCTGCTTAATACTCTCACTGTAACAGTGCCCTCACCTGCTTAATACTCTCACTGTAACAGTGCCCTCACCTGCTTAATACTCTCACTGTAACAGTGCCCTCACCTGCTTAATACTCTCACTGTAACAGTGCCCTCACCTGCTTAATACTCTCACTGTAACAGTGCCCTCACCTGCTTAATACTCTCACTGTAACAGTGCCCTCACCTGCTTAATACTCTCACTGTAACAGTGCCCTCACCTGCTTAATACTCTCACTGTAACAGTGCCCTCACCTGCTTAATACTCTCACTGTAACAGTGCCCTCACCTGCTTAATACTCTCACTGTAACAGTGCCCTCACCTGCTTAATACTCTCACTGTAACAGTGCCCTCACCTGCTTAATACTCTCACTGTAACAGTGCCCTCACCTGCTTAATACTCTCACTGTAACAGTGCCCTCACCTGCTTAATACTCTCACTGTAACAGTGCCCTCACCTGCTTAATACTCTCACTGTAACAGTGCCCTCACCTGCTTAATACTCTCACTGTAACAGTGCCCTCACCTGCTTAATACTCTCACTGTAACAGTGCCCTCACCTGCTTAATACTCTCACTGTAACAGTGCCCTCACCTGCTTAATACTCTCACTGTAACAGTGCCCTCACCTGCTTAATACTCTCACTGTAACAGTGCCCTCACCTGCTTAATACTCTCACTGTAACAGTGCCCTCACCTGCTTAATACTCTCACTGTAACAGTGCCCTCACCTGCTTAATACTCTCACTGTAACAGTGCCCTCACCTGCTTAATACTCTCACTGTAACAGTGCCCTCACCTGCTTAATACTCTCACTGTAACAGTGCCCTCACCTGCTTAATACTCTCACTGTAACAGTACCCTCACCTGCTTAATACTCTCACTGTAACAGTGCCCTCACCTGCTTAATACTCTCACTGTAACAGTGCCCTCACCTCTTAATACTCTCACTGTAACAGTACCCTCACCTGTTTAATACTCTCACTGTAACAGTGCCCTCACCTGCTTAATACTCTCACTGTAACAGTGCCCTCACCTCTTAATACTCTCACTGTAACAGTGCCCTCACCTGCCTAATACTCTCACTGTAACAGTACCCTCACCTGCCTAATACTCTCACTGTAACAGTGCCCTCACCTCTTAATACTCTCACTGTAACAGTACTCTTACTGTATAAATGCTGTAACTGTAGGAGGGGTAAATAGAGAAATTCCTTCAACAGATAAGAGTACCGTTACCGTACCGAATACGAGTCACAGAGATCCACGTCATCGCCTCCACAGTCACGTCCCCGTCTCGCCGTGTTAATTCCAGATGAACACCGACTCTCTCTCAGGGAACTTAAACAGCACTGTCTCTCAACAGACCTAAAACACAACCAACACCACAATCAACACCACACTCACACCCCTGACTGTTCAGAAGTAAAGACTTTTATACGGACGTGATGTGATAAATACATGTAAATTTACCGGCAAGTAGAACCCGATTCTGTCCTCATGGGTACCATGTTGTTGCAGTGTCCGTGAGATGAAGCCCAGTTCTCCCCTGCTGCACAACACCCACTTACCTCCCTGGAAGTGACTAGACACACACACACACACACACACACACACACACACACACACACACACACACACACACACACATACACACGCAAAATAAGATAAAAATACAGGTTTATATGATAATCAATGAGCATCTCTACACCTTTAGCTTCATTAAAAATCCCTGTGTATTAAATATGCGCGAATACGCAAATGAAGAACCGCCCACATTTCCTCGGGCAATACAGAAACTTTATTTTTGTTTATGCCGTTTATGGCTACGTAACAAAAGTCAGGAAACAAAGGTTCAATAAAGTTCACATCATAACACAAAACAGCCGTACACAATCAGGTAACATGCAAATAAACAGGCTGGGGGGCGGAGCTTTATCAGGCTGATCTAAATTCAATAAATAAAACCTGAATATAATTTTTACACAATATAAATTCCTGACCTTTACTCATGAGTTAACTGAACGACCTCAGTGACCTTGGGATAAAAGTTAACGGAGATTAAATATTGTTCCGTGATGCCCACAGAGTTCCACCACCCAGAAGAGACAAAAGCAGGAAGTGAAAGTGAGTGTGTGTGGTGTTGTGGATCCACTGATAAGGTTCTATAATAATAGTAGATGGAAAACCTTTAAAATAAAAAACACACACACACACACACACACACACACACAAACACAGACATACACCTGCCTGGTCTCGAGCGCAGTGTGGCATGGCATCCACAGAGGATCTTTCGCAGTGTTTGGTCCTGTTTTACTGGATGTGGAGGAGGAGGCAGCTCAGTATTTAAAACACTGGTCTCGGGATCGGCAGGTAACAAGTTCAAATCCCAGAACCACTAAGCTGCCAACGCAGCCCTTTAGTACAGCGCTTAGTTGTAAGTCACTCTAGATAATGGCATCTGCCAAATGCTGTAAATTCTTCTTCTTCTTCTTCTTCTTCTTTCGGCTTCTCCTATTAGGGGGCGCCACAGCGGATCATTCGTCTCCACACCCCTCTGTCCTCTACATCTGCCTCTTTCACACCAACTACCTGCGGGTCTTCTGTCACCACATCCATAAACTTCCTCCTTGATCTTCCTCGTTTCCTCCTTCCTGGTGTCTCCATCCTTAGCATTCTCCTACTGATATACCCCATGTCCCTCCTCTGCACATGTCCAAACCATCTCAATCTCACCTCCCTCACCTTGTCTCCAAAATGTCCTACATGTGCTGTCCCTCTAATAAACTCATTTCTAATCCTGTCCATCGTCGTCACTCCCAACGAACATCTCAACATCTTCAGCTCTGCTACCTCCAGCTCCACCTCCTGTCTTCAACCTGTCCATCGCCACTGCAAACAGGAAAGGGCTCAGAGCCGATCCTTGATGCAGTTCAACCTCCACTTTGAACCAGTCTGCCTTTTCCACTGCACACTTCACTGCTGTCACACTGTCCTCATACATGTCCGGCACCACCCTCACATACTTCTCTAGGTTGCATCTCCTACTGTGATAAATGCTGTAAATGATATTATTAATTTAGAGAACACAATACATGAGTCTCATTCTAAATCATTAATCCAGTTTATTTAGTGTTTACACGCTCTTCTACAAAGCTAATGACTCAGTGGTAAGACTCTGGATCAGGAGGTTACAAGTTCAAATCCCAGCACCACCAACAAACCCCTGAGCAAGGCCCTAAGTGCTCAGTTGTAAGTTGCTCTAGATAGGGGCACCAAAAACTCTCAATGGTTCTCTAAAAGTTCTTTGGATAATTTAAGGTTCTCCAACAATCACTTTCTGCTTGAACCCCTTTCCTACCAGGTTCACCTTCATATAATGTATAACAGCACAATTAAGAGTTCCTCAAATGTTCAGATTCTTTTAGAGGTCCATAAATGTCTCCGTGGTTTTTAATCAGAACCGTGTGTGGATTTTTCAGAGCGGATTCGAAGTTTAATGACATTCATTAGACAAAAAAAAAACTGCTTTCCAGGAAATAATAAACAAGCCAAAGGTCACAGTGGCAAGTAAGAACTTCCTAAGACCATCAAGAGGAACCCCTGGGAGGAACCGAGGCTATAAAAGAGGAACCCGTCCACACCCGCTCAACTCCAGAGCACCAAATTACAGTAGATCAGATTTCAAATGCAGTCCTAGAAAAGAATGGGTACAATGAGAACCCTTCATGAGGTCCTACAAACTTCATGAATGTTCTGTGTTTGATCGCTAAGAACGTAGTTTTTTACCAAGTGCTGTGAGGTTTTACGTTAAATGAACGATATCGTCATGTTCTCGTCGTCTTATATTACATTCTGTTTGAGGATCTGAAAGTAAAATCAGAAAGCAGGAGCGGGGGAGAAGGGTGGTGTGGGGGTGCAAATACTTTTACACAACACTGTAAGCCAACGGCTCCGTATTTGTTCCTTTCCTCCGTCTATAAATACTGATGTTTATGGGAAGTTCTTTTGATGATTTCATGTCCAGCTTTCATTTCCTTTTTTCTCTTCTTTTCCCCTTGATTTATTGGCACACACACACACACACACACACACACACACACACACACACACACACATACACACACACACACACACACACGTCTGCTTGCTTTGTAATAATAAAAATTGAATTATAGGTAATTAGACAGGGGAGGAGTCAGGGGCGGAGTCTGAAAGGAAGAGAACACGAGGTCATATAGATTAATTCCTAAAGTTAGGAGTAATAAAGAAGGATGGAGGGATGGAGGGATGGAGGGATGACGTCATGGCGATGAGGCAATCCTCGCCTGTAATCTCTCTCACACACACACACACACACACACACACACACACATCTCAATAGCTGACAAGCCTGTTCATCGAGCACATGGTAACTTTATTCAGAACCACAATGTTGAGGTTAGATGATAGAGTGAGGATCACGATGTGCTCTCTCATGTTCATGATCCTGAATTCCTCTGATTACAGTTCTGGAGATTTCTCCTGCTTGGTTCTGTGTCGTGAGACGAGCGTGTTCGAGTGTAACTGTGTGCCAGCGACCCCTGGGGCCTCGGCATGGAGCCGAAACACAGTCATTCCTCATGGAGATTATCTCTAACGTCTTTTCCTGCTCCACAGGATGTCATCACTCTGCAGCTCGTCCATTTACTCACTGACCCTGAACACTGAACTGCATCTGGACCAACATCTGTCCAGCAATAAAACTGAATAGAATAAAGGAAAAGAAAGTGCTGATAGAGACAGAGCTCTTTCACACACACACACACACACACACACACACACACACACACACACACACACACACACACACACACACACACACACACACACACACACACACACTCACACCCACACACTCACACGCACACACT
>MU551668.1:48900-80252 GCA_024362625.1 Silurus asotus
TAATCTACAGGGAGTGCAGAATTATTAGGCAAATGAGTATTTTGACCACATCATCCTCGTTATGCATGTTGTCTTACTCCAAGCTGTATATGCTGGAAAGCCTACTACCAATTAAGCATATTAGGTGATGTGCATCTCTGTAATGAGAAGGGGTGTGGTCTAATGACATCAACACCCTATATCAGGTGTGCATAATTATTAGGCAACTTCCTTTCCTTTGGCAAAATGGGTCAAAAGAAGGACTTGACAGGCTCAGAAAAGTCAAAAATAGTGAGATATATTGCAGAGGGATGCAGCAGTCTTAAAATAGCCAAGCTTCTGAAGCGTGATCATCGAACAATCAAGCGTTTCATTCAAAATAGTCAACAGGGTCGCAAGAAGCGTGTGGAAAAACCAAGGTGCAAAATAACTGCCCGTGAACTGAGAAAAGTCAAGCGTGCAGCTGCCAAGATGCCACTTGCCACCAGTTTGGCCATATTTCAGAGCTGCAACATCACTGGAGTGCCCAAAAGCACAAGGTGTGCAATACTCAGAGACATGGCCAAGGTAAGAAAGGCAGAAAGTCGACCACCACTGAACAAGACACACAAGCTGAAATGTCAAGACTGGGCCAAGAAATATCTCAAGACTGATTTTTCTAAGGTTTTATGGACTGATGAAATGAGAGTGAGTCTTGATGGGCCAGATGGATGGGCCCGTGGCTGGATTGGTAAAGGGCAGAGAGCTCCAGTCCGACTCAGACGCCAGCAAGGTGGAGGTGGAGTACTGGTTTGGGCTGGTATCATCAAAGATGAGCTTGTGGGGCCTTTTTGGGTTGAGGATGGAGTCAAGCTGAACTCCCAGTCCTACTGCCAGTTTCTGGAAGACACCTTCTTCAAGCAGTGGTACAGGAAGAAGTCTGCATCCTTCAAGAAAAACATGATTTTCATGCAGGACAATGCTCCATCACACACGTCCAAGTACTCCACAGCGTGGCTGGCAAGAAAGGGTATAAAAGAAGAAAATCTAATGATATGGCCTCCTTGTTCACCTGATCTGAACCCCATTGAGAACCTGTGGTCCATCATCAAATGTGCGATTTACAAGGAGGGAAAACAGTACACCTCTCTGAACAGTGTCTGGGAGGCTGTGGTTGCTGCTGCACGCAATGTTGATGGTGAACAGATCAAAACACTGACAGAATCCATGGATGGCAGGCTTTTGAGTGTCCTTGCAAAGAAAGGTGGCTATATTGGTCACTGATTTGTTTTTGTTTGGTTTTTGAATGTCAGAAATGTATATTTGTGAATGTTGAGATGTTATATTGGTTTCACTGGTAAAAATAAATAATTGAAATGGGTATACATTTGTTTTTTGTTAAGTTGCCTAATAATTATGCACAGTAATAGTCACCTGCACACACAGATATCCCCCTAAAATAGCTAAAACTAAAAACTACTTCCAAAAATATTCAGCTTTGATATTAATGAGTTTTTTGTGTTCATTGAGAACATGGTTGTTGTTCAAATTAAATCCTCAAATAAAATTAATCCTCAAAAATACAACTTATAATAATTATTAATTTATTATAAGTCCAATAATTCTGCACTCCCTGTATTTCACCTGCTGTCACTGCGTTGCAACCGTAGGAGAACCCATGGACATCAACCATACTTTTCTTTATACATTGTTAATCTGATTCTTCATGAACATTTCTCTTGAATTGTATTGCAGTTCACCTTATCAGCAGCAGGGGGAAATAAATACATAAAAACGGCACAGTAATTAAATAAATAAAATGTTTTACATACATCTTCAATTATTTAAAAATAAAAATCAAGATAAATAAATTAAGAAGAATAAATAAAAAATTATAAAATCCAATGATTTGAATCTAATAACAGAGCAGTGAGCTGACATTACTGCATCAACCATCAGGAGAGATGTGTGTGTGTGTGTGTGTGTGTGTGTGTGTCATTTGGTATGTTACATTATTAAAAAATAAATAAAAAATATTCTGGAATAATAAGTCAAATTATTTGAATTTTTAAAAAACATTTACATATAAATAAATTGAATTCATTTAGAAATAAACAGATGCTGGAATTCTAAGCAAGGATTATTATTATTATTATTATCATTATTATTATTATTAATTAAAATCAGAATCAGAATCAGGTTTATTGGCCCAGTGTGTTGACACACAAGGAATTTGGTTCCAGCTGTTTTTTACTCTCAAAAGTACAGACATAAATAAAAACCTATACATAACAATACAGATAATAATAATAATAAATAATAATAATAATGAGTGTCAAAGTTGTAAAGTCACCATTGTTCTTCTTATTTCTTAATTATTATTATTACTATTATCAATGGTAGCAATGATAATAACAATAATAACAATAATAATAATAATAATAATAATAATAATAATAATAATAATAAAAGGTCTTTTTCACCTTGCTTTAAACGTCTTTTAGGCAGTTATTGATAAAAATCTGACAGTTTAGAGATTCTTTCAGAAAAATATGAAGTTTTTTAATGTTATTAATTTTCATGAATATTTAACACCTGTTTATAAAAGAAACCTTCGTGAAAACTTTAATCCAGAAACATCTCATGTAATAATAATAATAATAATAATAATAATAATAAAAGGTCTTTTTCACCTTGCTTTAAACGTCTTTTAGGCAGTTATTGATAAAAATCTGACAGTTTAGAGATTCTTTCAGAAAAATATGAAGTTTTTTAATGTTATTAATTTTCATGAATATTTAACACCTGTTTATAAAAGAAACCTTCGTGAAAACTTTAATCCAGAAACATCTCATGATTAAATAATGAATATAAAAGAAATATAAATAAAGAATTCAGTATTTTTCTGATGTTGTTTATTCGACATGATACCTTTTATTATAAAGATCTTAAAATCAGCTCATATTTAATACAAACACAAGCAGAAAGTGAAAGTTTTCGTCCTTCAGTGAAGAGAAACAGAAAGTTTTGAGGGCAGAAAATAAACCGGTTTGAGAAATAAAACTGTCTTTTAGGCAGGAAAACCGGAAGTCTTTGGAGTCTCGAGTGGGCCGTGTATCAAATCACTTCCTGTTCCGGTCTAGGGCGCTCTGAAGGGCGCACGAGCAGGGTCAGATTCACACATCACGAAGGCTGTAGGCGACATGTTGGGATGCGGCGGCGGTTTGAATGACAGCCTACATTTCCCATGATGCACCGCGGCCGCGTCCTGTGGTGGGCAGGCGAACCAATGGCGGGTATTTCCACGCGACTTCTGTGGTAAAGAAGAGCGACGGGCAGCGCGCGCGCGTGTTTTACTTTATTACGATTAACCAGGTATTAAAACTCGCTCTCGTGGGTAGTTAAGTGTGTGTGTGTGTGTGTGTGTGCGCGCGCGCGCTCCTGCCGTGTGAATAACGTTGCGAGAGAGCGGCCGTTAGAAGGCTGCGCTCGTGCACGAGGTGTAACTATAAAACTTAACTGTTTAAAATAATTAGTTTATTGTTTATTTGTATGTATTGTATAACTGTATATATTTGTTTTCCTCTCCCGGGGCTGCAGGTCAGTGAAGCGGATCTTCTAGGTGATTCCTCCTCCTCCGGCTGAATTGAATGAAACGGACACCTGATGGAAGAACTATACTTCCGGTGTGTGTTCCTGCTGCTGCTCCTGACTTCCGGTTGCACGCTTAAAAGCCAGGCGGCAAAACTCAACATCCCCAAAGTCCTGCTCCCTCTGACCAGGAGCACCAGGATCAACTTCACCCTGGAGGCTACGGAAGGCTGCTACAGATGGTAAACCGGAAGTGACGTGTATAAATCATTCATTTAAAACACACACGTGCAGAAGACAAAGATACACCTCTGTATCACCTCCATGTTTTATAATGTTCTCTAAACACCTGCAGTGCATGTAACGGTCAGCTTTTTGCAACATCTCATTTCCTGTTCTTCAACCTCACTCGCATCCACCTCGCATCATCTCGCATCATCTCGCATTCACCTCACTTCACCTCACTTCATCTCACATCATCTCACTTCATCTCACATCCACCTCACTTCATCTCACATCCACCTCACTTCATCTCACATCCGGTGTGTGTTCCTGCTGCTGCTCCTGACTTCCGGTTGCACGCTTAAAAGCCAGGCGGCAAAACTCAACATCCCCAAAGTCCTGCTCCCTCTGACCAGGAGCACCAGGATCAACTTCACCCTGGAGGCTACGGAAGGCTGCTACAGATGGTAAACCGGAAGTGACGTGTATAAATCATTCATTTAAAACACACACGTGCAGAAGACAAAGATACACCTCTGTATCACCTCCATGTTTTATAATGTTCTCTAAACACCTGCAGTGCATGTAACGGTCAGCTTTTTGCAACATCTCATTTCCTGTTCTTCAACCACCTCACATTCACCTCACATTCATCTCACATTCACCTCACATTCATCTCACATCCACCTCACTTCATCTCACATCCACCTCACTTCATCTCACATCATCTCACATCCACCTCACCTCACTTCATCTCACTTCATCTCACATCCACCTCACTTCATCTCACATCCACCTCACTACAACTCACTTCATCTCACGTACACCTCACTTCACCTCACATCCACCTCACTTCAACTCACTTCATCTCACATACACCTCACTTCACCTCACATCCACCTCACTTCATCTCACATCATCTCACATCCAATCCATCTCACATCCACCTCACTTCATCTCACATCCACCTCACTTCATCTCACATCATCTCACCTCACTTCATCTCACATCCACCTCACTTCATCTCACATCCACCTCACTTCATCTCACATCCACCTCACCTCACTTCATCTCACTTCATCTCACATCCACCTCACTTCTCCTCACTTCACCTCACATCCGCCTCACTTCATCTCACTTCATCTCACATCCACCTCACTTCTTCTCACATCATCTCACATCCACCTCACATCATCTCACATACACCTCGGTTGGAGATGTTTCTGTGTTTTGTGAAGTTCTTATTGTCTTATTATAGCTGCTGCAGCTTCATCAGACCGGATTCTACTGCAATATCAGCACAATGATTGTGTGTGTGTGTGTGTGTGTATGTGTGTGTGTGTGCAGGTCGTCGAACAGACCCGAGGTGGCGTTTGTCGAGTCTGTAGATGTAGAGGAGCGTCAATGTTCTCAGAAAGCCGTACTGCAGGCTCGCTCCACTCAGCTCTCTCGGCTCACCAGCATCATTCTAGCAGAGGACGTGGGTGAGGAACACAAGTGTGTGTGTGTGAAGGTGTAGTCCAGGTAGATTTGGATCAGAAGTGTAGATCCTGAAACGTTCTGGTGTGTTGCAGTGACGGGGCAGGTGCTGCGCTGCGACGCCATCGTGGACGTCATTACCGAGATTCAGATCGTCTCCACCACACGGGAGCTCCACCTGGAGGACTCGCCCCTGCAGCTGACGATCCACGCGCTGGATTCAGAGGGTGGGGGGCACTAACTTTTACACACAGACGCTTACACACACACACATCATGGATCATAACAGCACAGAGAAAAATTCTTTCTTTACTAAATTTATAAAGCTGCGCTGCGACGCCATCGTGGACGTCATTACCGAGATTCAGATCGTCTCCACCACACGGGAGCTCCACCTGGAGGACTCGCCCCTGCAGCTGACGATCCACGCGCTGGATTCAGAGGGTGGGGGGCACTAACTTTTACACACAGACGCTTACACACACACATTATGGATCATAACAGCACAGAGAAAAATTCTTTCTTTACTAAATTTATAAAAATGTTATTTTCAGTAAAATGTATCGTTTTATTTTTGTTTAATTTCAATTTTTTTGTTTATATAAATAATGAACTCTAAGCAGCTGCAATAATATTGTACAATAATCTAATTCTTAAATTAAATAAAAAAATATTGATAAAAAAAATATATTTATAAAAAAAAAGTATGAAGAATTTTTTAAATAAAGATGTTTTGTTTTTAATAATAATTTTTTTTAAATTTTTGGGAAATTCTTTTTATGTTTATTTTATTAAAATGTTTTAAAATATTGAATTGAATTTTTTTTTTTTATCGGTTGATTAGTAATAAAAAAAAGGGCTTGTGAGTATCATGATGTGATATTTGGGTCGTATCGTTCGACCCTGCAGTGACGTTTTCGCTCTGATGATGATTAGAGTTGTGTGTTTGTGCAGGAAACACGTTCAGCACTCTGGCTGGTCTGGTGTTTGACTGGAGCCTCGTAAAGGGCACAGAGACGACCTCGCTCCCCGATTCCTACAGCTCTTTACGGTAACCAACACACACACACACACACACACACACACACACACACACACACACACACACACACACACACAGTGTGTATCATTCATTTAAAATGCATTCATGTGAATGATGCTACTCGTTCCCTCTCAGAGTGCTGAAGTTCTCCGAGTCCACCTACACACCTCCTACGTACATCTCAGACATGGAGAGAGTGGGGAAGCAGGGAGACATCATCCTGGTATCTGGGATTAAAACTGGCCACGCAAAACTCAAAGCTAAAATCCAAGAGCCTCTGTACACGGTAAACCACTTCTCCTGAACCTCAGCACTTCTTCTGTAGAGCTTACACTACATCGTTCCTCTAAATTATTCATTTTCATCAACAAAAAAAAAACAAAAAACGTCAGAATAATCGTGTGCAATGAATCTATAGTGAATATTAATGAGTTTATCACTAATTATTGTGTTTTTCATGACTGTTTTCGAGTCTGTAGTGAGTATTAATGAGTCAATAATGAATATTAATTAGTGTACACTTAATATTAATTCTAAACGCCAACCAGTGAGACAGCAATTAATATAAACAAGGCTATAATGAGTGTGTGAAATAGTGTGTACATTATTGTGTCTATATTGACTGTTATTGAGTCTCTGAGTATATAAAATGTAAATGATATCAGGGAGTATATAGTGGAATATTAATTAGCTTGCAATAAATATTAATGATTTTGTAATTAACATTATTGAGTTTTTATTAACTACCAGTGAATCAACTATGAATATTAATAAGTGTATTGTTAATATTTAGTCTAAAGGAGCACAGCAAGTTCACACTTAATATTATTAGGTCTCATGAATATTAATGTTAATGAGTTTACAACTCCCTATTAAGTCTAATTAATGTTAATAAGGTCATAATGACCACCTATGAGTCAATTATGAATATTAATGAGCTTGTAATGAATAATACTGAGGCTATAATGTTATATCGCCTCATATTGGATGGGCTGAAATGAAATGGTTGAATTTTGTGATCTAAACACCTTCTGATGTGACCCTGATGTTCTACAGCATGTCGGAGCTGCCGAGGTGCAACTGCTGATTCTGGAGAACATTCTCCTGAGCCCTGCCTACGACGTCTACCTACTTGCTGGAACCTCGATCAAGTACAAAGTTCAGAAAATCCGACAAGGAAAGATCACAGGTCTGTGTGGAATCCTGTAGATGAGATGGAGGGTGTGTTCCATGTTTTCAGATTTTTTGATGTTTGGTTTGGTTCGCATCTCAGAGCTCTCCATGCCGTGTGATCAGTATGAGCTCCAGCTGAAGAACAGCGTGGTGGCTCCTGGAGTAAACGTGAACTCTGCGGTGGCTGAGCTCGATCCCGGCACCTCGACGGTCTTCGCTCTTCAGCACGGACACACAAACATTGTGTTGGATCACAAGAGTATCCTTCAAATCTCACACACATGCTCTTTTTTTAATCTGCTCACATATCAACAGAAACCCTCCAGAACAATAATAATGTGTACGATCTGCTCATTGTCCCAATGAAAATCACATGAATATTAATGGGTCTAATAAATATAAACGATCTATAATTAATATGAATGACTATATTAATGAGTTGATTAGTCTATTAATGAGTCCATAATGAATATTAATGAGTTTGTAATGCATTTATGAGTTTATGACTCATATTATTGGGTCTCCATATTAAATAATGCATCATTATTTTGAGTGTTTTCGACATTTTATAGTGATTTAATTATAATAAATTTAAATATTTAGATTTTTAAACATTAAATAGATTTAATCTAATTAAATTTCAGAAAAAAAGTGTTTTATTTGTATAGTTTGTGTCAGATTATTTGAGTAAGGCAGTGTTTAGGTGTTGATGAGACACGCTGATGGTTGGACCTTGACTCAGTGTTGAGCTCTGGGGATGAAGGGAGCATCTCGACTTCCAAACAGCACACTGTACGTGGTGGAACCTGGATACCTGGGTTAGTATCTCTCTCACACACACACACACACAAACTGTTCAAATGTCTCATTTGGTAGATAAATGAACTTTAAATTAAAAACATTAGGTTTTAAGATTATGTTCTACATGAGAAGAACATCTTTCTCAGCACTGCTCCTGTGTCTATCAAATCCTAAATCTGATAGTAGATTTGAATTCTTTTTTTTATATATATATAAAATCTTAATTTATTAAAGTTGATTAAATTTGTAAACCATTTTATTTATTTAATTACTGTGCCGTTTTTATGTATTTATTTCTCGGTGTAATTTTTGACTTTGCTGTGTCAGTGTTTAAGATAAACCCTGGAGAACTTTGGGTTCTGGAGACTGGAAGAACCTACGAGATCTTCATTGAAGTTTTTGACAAGTCCAGCAACAAGATTTATCTCTCTGATGTTAGTACACTTGATCATTTGGGTTCTAGGGGATGAAAAAAAACATTCCTTACAATGAAATGGATTTTTTACACTTGTGTGTTGTAACAGAACGTCCGGATAGAACCCACCATTCCTAAAGAGTTCTTCGAGGTTCTGGAGGCGTCCCTGAACGGATCATACCATCGTGTTAAAGCAGTGAAGAATGGACAGACGCTCATTGAGGGGATGCTGAGGGCCGTTGTGGATAAGGTGTGTGTGTGTGTGTGTTAAGAAGTTCTCTCAGTATTACCGTGTTTTTACCTTCTCCGTTCACTTCCTGTTTTAAAAGAGAGGAATCGAACACACACTTCATGTCCCAGTAAGAAACGAACAGGACGTGGAAATCTACAACCCCATCGTCCTCAATCCCGCCATCCTCACATTCCCATGGCAACCGAAAGAAGGGGCGTATCAGTACACTATTAAGGTACTTTTTTTTTATTCAGAAAAAATTCCAGCTCATTCCAGCCTGGTGCAGGTCTTCAACCTTGTTATCTTCAACCTCGTTATCTTCAACCTCGTCCCTCACGTCCTGTAGCAGCTCTTTGTTCTCACCCATGGTGGTTTGAGAGGTTTGAATGGAAGAGGTTGATTCTGTGACTGCTGCTTTTTTATTTTTTTATAGTTTTTTTTAAAGGGATTTTTATATTCTGTCTTTTTCTGGTAACATAAAAAAAATCTAGACTGTTATAAAAAAATATAGGGGCAATTTTTTATTATTATTCTCATAATTCCCCCAGTGTATTTACTCTAAAAACAAAAGGAAAAACAATTAGAAATAATTTTAAGAATATTAAATAATTAAATACATTAGGGGTAAAAGTGTTTTTAAATGGGAATTCATGCATTTATCATAAAAACAAAGACTTTTATTTATATTATATATTAAAAAATATAAGTACATATTATAGCACCAATAATATCAATATTTTAAACAAATTAACATATAATTTTATATTTAATAATTTCTTCTTTTAAAATTGAACATTTGCTAAAAGATATGTTATTAAAAAAATTGTTGTTGCCCAATAAAAATAATTTTTAATATTAAAAATATTATAATATTTGGATATGGATATTGAAAGCTTATTAATTTAATTGTATCTATATAACAATTATTTAATATTTTGTGTGGATATTTATTTTATATTATATAAATATAAAAATAATGCTTAGAAATAAGTTTATAAATCTTTTGTTTTTTAATTTATTTTTTAATTATTTATTTTAATACGTTTGAAAGTGTTAACAGATAAAATCAAGGTATTCGTTACTGGTGTTTTATTTGCATCTTTTTTCAACTTTTAAAATGGTATTAAAAAATGTTAATATGGTTGATGTTTAGAATTAATTTTTAAATATAAATGATATTTTCTCTACGGTCCAGGCGAAGGGAGGAAGCGGAAACTTCAGCTGGTCGTCCTCGAACGCGGCTGTCGCTACGGTTACGGTGAAGGGCGTGATGACGACGGTGCACGACATCGGCGCGAGTACGGTGTTCGCTTACGACCTACGGAACCCTCTACATTACGGAGAGATGAAGGTGAGAACAAAAAAAATCACACCACAGAAAACTTCATGACGTGCATGACCTCATTAAATCTGCATATATTTGCATAATATAATTACACTAATTATCTGTTGATTATGTTCAGGATAAAGTGTTTATTTTAAACTATACAAAGAAAAACATCAGAAAGTGCAAGTTTGAATGAATGTACAGAATAATTTATATAAATAATTTATATAGATAATTTTTTTAATTATTTATTTATTTATTTATTTATTTATTTATTTATGTATTGTTACTGGAAGGAGCCTCCAGTGTCAGCACTGTGTTACCAGTCAGAGGTAAAGCTGTAAGAGTACAGAGTAGTTTACACTCGTGTGTGTGTGTGTGTGTGTGTGTGTGTGTGTGTGTGTGTGGTAGGTGTACGTGATCGAGCCGGTGAGGATGGAATTTGCTCCGTGTGTGGTGGAGGCTCAGGTGAACCTGGTTCTGGAGCTTCCACTGCGTATCTTTGGCCAGCTGAGCTCAGAGGAGGGCGAGAAGGTGACGCTGAGCGACTGCTCACACTTTGAGTTGCAGGTGCAGATGGAAAATCAAGGCGTGTTCCAGCTCCAGCAGGGTGAGACACACACACACACACACACACACACACATACACACACACACACACACACACCAGTCCGAACACGTACCAAATAAAACTAAAACACTCGGTGCTGTTAATGAGGGGTGCACAAACTTTTGCACTTCTCTGCATATTTGCATTAGAATGGATATATGATGACTGTATGATAGTGTAAAGCTTGATGTGTGTGTGTGTGTGTGTGTGTGTGCAGGGCGTTTACCCCCGGGTCAGCAGCACTGCAGTGGTGTGCGTGTGCAGGCCGTATCTCCAGGTTACACAAACCTGCTGGTCAGTTACACACACGGAAATGTTCACCTGAGCGCCAAGATCACCATCGCAGCATACCCACCTTTCAGAGTGAGTCCTGCTACTACACACACACACACACTCACACACACTCACACACACATTCTCACATTGAAATATCCCCCTCCTTCTCTCCACACCAGGCTGTAGACCCCGTCTCCGTTGCTCTCGTCACTCTTGGCTCCTCTAAAGACATGCTGTTTGAAGGCGGCCCGAAGCCCTGGATCCTCGAACCTTCTAAGTTCTTCAGGAACTTGACGGCCGAGGATCCGACCAGTGTGACGCTCACGCTAACAGGCCCTGCGTCACGCAACTACTTCACGCACAGCATCAGAGCGACGTGCCGTGTCCTCGGGGAACAGGTGAGGAATCTTTTCCTTGTTTCTTGAGGTTAGGGGTTTGTGTGTAGGGGTTTGTGTGTGTGTGCGTGCGTGCGTGTGCGCGAGTGTGTGTGTGTGTGTGCGTGTGTGTGTGTGCACTGATGTATTTCCCGCGTGTCTCCAGGTGTTAGCGGTGACTGTAGGGAATCGGCCGACGCTGACTAACCCGTTCCCAGCTGTGGAACCAGCAGTGGTGAAGTTTGTTTGCGCTCCTCCATCACGTCTTGCACTCGTCCCCGTCTACACCAACGCCCAGCTGGACCTGTCCTGTCCCCTACTGCAGCACAACAAACAAGTGGTACACTCGTCCTTCTGTCTCTTCTTTTTCTCCTCCATCACAGGAGCACCGCTAGTTTAACGTCCCCTATCTCTCATGATGTCCTCCCTGTCCCCTCTGTCCTACTCTCCTTATCCTGTCCTCTGTCCTCTCCGTTCACTCTCCTTATCCTGTTCCCTCTGTCCTACCCTTATTATTCTCTTCTGCCTGTCCTCCTTGCGCTACCCTTCTTATTCTCTTAACTGTCCCCCTGTCCTATCAGCCCTATTCTGTCCTCTGTCCTTTCCTTTTTATCCCGTCCTCCCTGTTTTACCATTCTCCTTTCGTCCCCACTGTTCTACCCTTCTTATTCTGTCCTCCCTGTCCTGTTTTCAGTTTTGTCCCTCATGTCCTGACCTCTTTGTCTAGATTTCTCCGTCTTGTTTCTCCTGTCCTCATGGCTTTTCTGTCCTGTGTTTTCTTTCTTCTCATATCGCTCTTGTGTCCTCTCCTCCTTCTGTTTTTTTTTGCCTTCTCTTTCAATATTTTTTTTCTTTTTTAATTTTGTTACTCGTCCCTCAGGTTCCCGTGTCTAATTATCGGAACCCAGAGTTGGACGTGATGGTGTTTGACCGGCAGGGCAGGAAGTTTGATAACTTCAGCTCTCTGAGTGTAACGTGGGAGACGTCCAGAGCCGCGCTGGCCAGCATCGAGTCCAACAAACCCATGGAGCTGTACATCACTGTGGAGAGCAACACCGAACAGAAGAAACTCCACGGTACCACGGGTTCTTCTCCTCTTTCTTTCTTTTCTTCTTTCTTTCTCTTTTTTGTGCCACTGTTTTCTGTAGCATGTATGTTAAAGCGCACGTTTTTCACTCGCAGGACGGCAGACGGTGTTTGTTCATCACGAGTCGGGCGTGGCAGCAATCACCGTCAGTGCACTGGGGTACCAGACGTCTCATCTTGAGAAAGCAGCTGTTCTACCGGGGGTAAGTTTCTTCTCTCTCTCTCTCTCTCTCTCTTTCTCTCTCTTTTTCTTACTCATGCACGCACGCACGCACACACACACACACACACACACACGCACACACACGCACGCACGCACACACGCACGCACGCACGCTCCTTCTCATCTTTACAGGAAACGAAACCTTGTTATGGAAGGTGCAGTGTGTGTGTGCGTGTGTGTTGTTTTGTCACTACAGACACGCGATCTGACCTCATTGGTTGCTATTGGCAACGGTTAAAACAAATAAAAACAAATTGAGGACGTCAGATTTGATGAAGCTGCACAGAGTCATGCCACACACACAAACTGTAAAATAATCATCACTACATTACTGCAGCTTTATAACACAGTTATAACTCTCTAATGACCCCTTCATACCCACTGTTCTGTCTCCAGCCTGCTTTAATCTTATTTTACTTCTCTATAGTGAACAGGAAGTGGCTTTAGACCAGGCTGAATGAATTAATTTATTTCTCTCTCTCTCTCTCTCTCCCTCTCTCTCTCTCTCTCTCTCTCTCAGTATGAGTCTCTGACGGTGGTCTCTGCTACATTGGACCTCCTGTTGGTTGAAGACGTGACTGTGACCCCTCAGTCAGTCTCTATTTATAACCACCCTGATGTGAGGGTAAGTTTTCCACACCACTCAACACCACCTTCTGATCTCCCGTCTCAGTGTCCACACATGACCTCATACTCATCCTACATTCCTTGTGTCAGGTGCACCTGCATGTCTCTCACTGCTCCTCTGTGCCTCTCACTGTCCCCTCTTGCTGCCCCTGTGCGTCCCTCTGTCCCTCCCGCTGTCCCTCTGTGCCTCTTGCTGCCCCATGTGTTCTTTGCTGCCTCTCTGTGCATATTTCTTGCCGTCTCTTACTGCCCCTGTGCACCTCTTACTGCCCCTGGGCACCTCTCACTGCCTCTTACTTCCCCTGTGCACCTTTTACTGTCTCTTACTGCCTCTGTGCACCTCTTACTGCCTCTTACTGCCCCTGTGAACCTCTCACTGCCTCTTACTTCCCCTGTGCACCTTTTACTGTCTCTTACTGCCTCTGTGCACCTCTTACTGCCTCTTACTGCCCCTGTGCACCTCTTACTGCCTCTTACTGCCTCTGTGCACCTCTCACTGTCTCTTACTGCCCCTGTGCACCTCTTACTGCCCCTGGGCACCTCTCACTGCCTCTTACTGCCCCTCTGCACCTCTCACTGCCTCTTACTGCCCCTCTGCACCTCTCACTGCCTCTTACTGCCCCTCTGCACCTCTCACCGCCTCTTACTGCCCCTGTGCACCTCTCACCGCCTCTTACTGCCCCTGTGCACCTCTCACCGCCTCTTACTGCCCCTGTGCAGCTCTCACTGCCTCTTACTGCCCCTGTGCACCTCTCACTGCCTCTTACTGCCCCTGTGCACCTCTCACTGCCTCTTACTGCCCCTGTGCACCTCTCACTGTATCATACTGCCCCTGTGCACCTCTCAACGCCCCATTGGTCTCTCTCTCTGCCCCTCTGTGTCCCTTTATGCCTTTTTCAGCTGTCCATGTAAAAACTTTTTTCTTTTTTATAGTGAATAATTCCTTTATTTCAGTTCTATAAAATCTCTTACTTTAGTTCTTTATTCTCCTGTTCTTTTTTTCTTCTTTTTTTTGTTCTTATTTTTGTTTCTGTAATTAAATACAGATACACAAATCAGAGAGAGTTTGAATGCCAGGTATCTCTGCACTTATAAGCACTTTGTTTTGGTGACAGAAGCAACAACAGATAATAAAAAAGAAAAGATATGTGAATAAAAAAGTGGTATTGCACATATTTTATAAATAAATCTGTATTGCACAATGGGGAGAGCACTTACCTGTTCATCAGGTGGATTGCCTTGGAGAAGAAGCTTCTCTTGTGCTTGGATCTCCTGGTGATCAGTGCTCTGGAGATGGTTAGGATGTGAGAGTCATGATTTTGATGAATCTTCTATAAACGTCTGTTGACTGCATGAATAAATGAGTGAATGGTTTTTGTTGTGCGTCAGGCCGAGCTCGCGCTGAGAGAAGGCTCAGGCTATTTCTTCGTGAACACGAGCGTCCATGGAATCGCCGACGTGGTGTTTCAGGAGTCTCGAGGAATCGCTGAGGTGGGCTGATCCCAGAACACCTGGGCTCTTAAACACAAACAACTCATAGACCTTTAATGAAGTTTCTACAGAGGTTCCTTACATGCTTCTAACATCTTCCAGGTAGTTCCAGCGCACGCGGGTGTCCTCCAGGTGATGGTTCATGACCTCTGCTTGACCTTCCCCGCCCCTGCCACAGCCACGGTCCACGTGTCTGACATCCTGGAGGTTTACGTGCGTGTGGTGGATAAGGTGAGGAGGAGAGCTGGTACTGATCTTCACAGGGTGTGGGTGATACTGAACTCTAGTGTTCCTGGAATGTTTTTAGATGACCCTCATTAGAGGTCAACTGATAAACTGTGGAAAAAACGATTGGTGTGGATTTTTGCAGATAGTTACAGCATCGTGTTACTGTCGTTACCATAGTTACTATCGATGACAATTAATCGGTAAAACCTATCAATCGATCGACCCCTAGAGCTCACTTTTCTACTGTAAACCAGGCATGGAGTTCAGGTGAAGATTATTAACACACACACACACACACACACACACACACACACACACACACACACACTTCAGATGTTAATTATGAACCAACAAATGTATTAATTATTGTTTAATTGACTGGAAATGGTTTGTGATGGTTTACATTATATTTTGAATACTTTATTGATGTAACTGCATTGTTAGGTGGAGATCGAGAAGTCCGTCAGAGCTTACGTTCGAGTTTTGGACGACACCAAAAAGCCGTTTCTTGCCAAATATTTCTCTAATATGAATCTGACACTGAAAGCTGCATCATCCCTCGTGTCTCTGCAGTGAGTATAAATAATTTATGTCCAGTTTTATAATAATGTGTTTTACATTTTTAGCTATTTATTTGGAAATATTGACTATTTTCTAACAGACCTTTATTGGAGTACTCTGAGAAGGACACGGCTACGTTCCTGGTCAAAGGTCTGATGATCGGACAGACGAGTATCTCCGCTTTCGTGACTGATAAAAACGGGAAAACCATCTCATCTGTACCGCAGCAAATCGAAGTAAAGCCTTTCACAGCTTTATAGATTTTACACCAGTTAATGTACCGCAGTGTTGACTGTGTGTGTGTGTGTGTGTGTGTGTGTGTGTGTGTGTGTGTGTTTAGGTCTTCCCACCTTTCAGGCTGCTCCCCAGAAAAGTCACGCTGATTATCGGAGCAGTGATGCAGGTAAGTCAGAGCATCTGGATTTTTTTTTTCCACGTATGTTCTGCAAATGTTCACTTTTCTAACAACCAAAAACAAACCGGTTTTCAGATCACATCAGAAGGAGGTCCACAGCCTCAATCCAACATCCAGTTCTCCTTAAGCGACTCGAACATCGCCTCCGTTAACAACATCGGTCAGGTTCGGGGCGTCGCCGTGGGCAACATGACCGTCACGGGAGTCGTACAAGCCGTCGATACGGAAAGCGGCAAACTGGTGGTGATCTCGCAGGTAACACGTCTCGTCAGCATTTACTCACCACTTCCTGCACTTATCTTCACGCTTATTTACACACGTTCACACTCATGGTGTTTCAGGATCAGGTGGAGGTGGAGGTGGTGCAGCTGAAAGGCATCCGAATCAGCGCACCCATCACCAGGATGAAGACGGGAACCATGGTAACCCCAGTCCTCTACTCACTTCCCTATTACACCTTTCATTATTATTGTTCATTCAGCACCGATATTTAAAGTTTAATTTACATATGCACGCTTTTAAGGGGCGTGTCCCAATGAACACTTCCTAATTATTAATTTAGTTGTTAATTAACATTTCACAATATTTACCAAATATATTTCAAACAGTGACAAAAAAAATATTTTCTCCCAAAAAACTTTAAAACAGCTAAAAGATTTCACAATCTTTCACCCCTCCTAATATTTCCAGGTTCATAAATATGCATGAATATGTAAATCTTAGCAGGTGTTCTACTGTAACATGAAGAAAAATCCGTTTCAGCTGCCTGATATAACCTGATGTTATTTTCCCGTCTCTAAACCAGTGAAAATGTACCAGGGTTTTATTTCAGGCTGGTTATTAAACAGGAACAAATGCTGTGATTTATTATAATGAGCAAATTGATAAATATTTGCATGTTTTTGCATATTTAATTAGAGTCAACTGTACAAATGAAGGCCATCTATTAAATGTAATTATTCATGATAAGTTTGCGGAGTGTGATGAAGATATTTTGTGATGGTGATCTGCTGTAGATGCCTGTGTATGTGATGGGTCTGACGAGCAGCGTGACTCCGTTCTCCTTCGGTAACGCTCTTCCAGGACTGACCTTCCACTGGAGTGTAACTAAGAGAGACATCCTGGACGTCCACACTCGCCATTCTGAGGTGGGTGGAAAACAATCAGCACAAAAAGTGAGTCTCGTCGAGTCTCGTCGGATGATGGAAACATCAGCTTACAGTGGGAATTCTCCTCTTCTGAACGAGTGACACGTGACTCACTTTCCTGTCTTCCATCAGCAGGATCTGTTTAGATATCCAGCTTCACCATTGCATCAGATCGATCATCTAGTTTTCTCGAATTTTCAAACCAACAACTATAAATAATGCACAAAATAGACGCACCCTATTGCTTAATCCACTGCCAGAGACTCGAAACATCTCTGAATCATGAGCTTTTCTGAGGCAAAGATCTAAATCACAGAGGATCTAAACTCCTGCTTCTCTGTGTTTTGTGAAAAATCCTGACTCTTTTCGACCTTTTCTCTTCTCCCTCAGGCCTCCGTTAAACTTTCTGCTGAGCACAGCTTTGCCATGAGCGTGTCCGGCCGCAGTAAAGGACGCACTGGACTGAAGGTGGTGGTACGAGCGACCGTTCCAGAAGCTGGGCATCTGTGGGGCAACAAGCTGGAGCTTAGTGATGAAATTCAGATCCAGGTATGGAATACACCTGAGAGGTTCAGTGTTGAGTTTTACATGTACAAGGAGACACACAGTGTTCTCCAGTCTTTATCTCAGAGCTTCAGGTTCTGTTGTTTTTTTTTTTCTTTCAGGTTTATGAGAAATTGCAGCTGCTGAATCCAGAAGTTCAGACTGAGGAGATATTGATGTCCCCAAACTCTTTGTTGAAACTTCAAACCAACCGGTAAGTTCTGGAAGTGCTGAGTCATGTGTATGGAGAACAGAAGAGGTTTCACACAATGGTTTGAGGTATAACACTGTTTCTCCATGTTCAGGGATGGAGTGGGTTCTGTGTTGTATCGGGTTCTAGACTGTCCTGATAAAGCGCCTCTTATCCACGTGGATGATAAGGGCCATCTCACGTCAGGCTCTCTGACGGGCACGGCGTCGTTACAGATCACCGCTCAGGAGAGCTTCGGGGTCAATCAGACCATCATCCTGGCTGTGAAGGTAACACCTATGTTCTACCTGGTGGTAATGTTGGACTCAGAGGGTGAGGGTAGAGTCAAACTACAACCATAATTCATGTAGGAATTTACATGGGGTTTGATGATGTCAGTGGAAGTGGAGGTGTTTAGGCTCATGTTGATGGTGGTGTGTGCAGGTGGTGACCGTGTCGTACCTGAGGCTGAGTACCAGTTCAGTTTTCTACAACACAGAGACTCTTCAAGCCTTCCCTCTCGGCTCTGTCCTCACCTTCTCCATCCACTTCCATGACAGCACCGGTGAAGCTCTACACAGCCACAACTCCCAGCTCACCTTCTCCACCAACAGGTACCACCACCATTTACCTCTGACTACCTTTTACCCCCTCTTACCTCTTACCCTCTTTTACTACCTCTTACCCTCTTTTACTACCTCTTACCCCCTCTTACCTTTTACCATCTTACTACCTCTTACCCCCTCATACCCCTTTTACCCCCTCTTACCTTTTTACCATCTTACTACCTCTTACCCCCTCCTACCCCTTTTACCCCCCCCCTCCTCTTCACCTCTGTAGGAATTTACATGGGGTTTGATGATGTCAGTGGAAGTGGAGGTGTTTAGGCTCATGTTGATGGTGGTGTGTGCAGGTGGTGACCGTGTCGTACCTGAGGCTGAGTACCAGTTCAGTTTTCTACAACACAGAGACTCTTCAAGCCTTCCCTCTCGGCTCTGTCCTCACCTTCTCCATCCACTTCCATGACAGCACCGGTGAAGCTCTACACAGCCACAACTCCCAGCTCACCTTCTCCACCAACAGGTACCACCACCATTTACCTCTGACTACCTTTTACCCCCTCTTACCTCTTACCCTCTTTTACTACCTTTTACCCCCTCTTACCTTTTACCATCTTACTACCTCTTACCCCCTCATACCCCTTTTACCCCCTCTTACCTTTTTACCATCTTACTACCTCTTACCCCCTCATACCCATTTTACCCCCTCTTACCTCTTACCATCTGTGTGTGTGTGTGTGTGTGTAGGGACGACCTGGTACAGGTGGGTAAAGGCGTAAGTAATAACACACTCACAGTGAGGACAGTAAATGTTGGTTTGACGTTGTTGAGCATTTGGGATCCGGAACAAAGCAGCCTGGTGGATTACGTCGCTCTGCCCGTCCATCACGCCATCCACCCAGCCGACGCCCACCACCTCGTACCCGCTGACGTGGTGTGTTTTTCAGCGCAGCTCGTCAGCCACGATGGTAAGTTTATTATCCCAGGTTCTGATTGGACCGACGCAATTCATCAGAACTGCCACCTCACTTCCAGAGTCACCTTCACTCAACACTACTCATCACTATTATTATTACTAATCATGATATTATTGTGTGTGTGTTTAAATCAGGGCTCTCAGGAACATGGAGCTCTTCCTCCAGTGCCATCCTGGAGATCCATCCCAAAACAGGCGTGGCTGTAGCTAGAGACGTGGGCACTGTGACCGTTTATTACGAGATTCCAGGACACCTGCGCACCTACAGAGAGGTGATCATCACAACTATCACATCTATCTCAAACATCCCTTTACCAAAAAAAAAGATTTACACCCCGAGGGCACGTTATAAACTGTTATAATGCCTCATAATGTTTCTCTCTAGTGTTACATTCATTTTCATTTTAATCTGATATCCCTGAACACACGTTTCACTGTTTTACCACTCTCACACACGTTACACGCATTCGCAGAGTCGCACGTGACATCGCCATTTTCACGTCCGCAATTAATAGTGAAAGCTGAGCACCTCCACGGTCATTATGGAGAATCAGAGAGTTGAGAAATTCTACTTATGGAGTGTGTGTGTGTGTGTGTGTGTGTGTGTGTGTGTGTGCGTGTTAGGTCATCGTGGACAGCATTTCAAAGACTGTTGCCACGGTTCCCTCGGGTTCTGTAAGTACCGAAAGAGAGGCCAAAGTGTTCCTGACTACCAGAGAGCGAGGAACCAACCTCATAGGTACGCCAAGCTTTATCTGAACTTGTGTGGTCAACCTTTAAAGAACAGGTCTTTTAATACGTGTGTGTGTGTGTGTGTGTGTGTGTGCAGGAAGCTGCTCGCTCGCACAGTTGGAAAGCGTCGCCTCTCTGCAGCCAGAGAAGTCAATCAGGTGCCACCTGCAGTTCACCAGCGACGCCGTGGACTTCTCAGCTCACGACGTCTACCACACATACACCACCTTCGACACGAGCACAGGTGAGTGTGCCCCTGGTGCACCCTTACGGCTGAGTGTGTGTCACTGATCCGAACCGCTGAGGATGGTGTACTGTGTGTCCCGCAGGTATGTACAGCTGTGTGTTGACACTCGGGCCAATGACGGAGCAGCAGGTGAAGATTCTGAGCGTGTCCATGAGCAGTGTGAGGGTGGAGGCGGATGTGAAGGGAAGCCGTTTTACAGGAGAACGGGTCGGCGCCGAGCTGCAGGTCAAACCCGGGTTCTACTCCGATCAAACTCACATCATCCTGAGCAGCCAGCACACCACCGCCGAACTCAGTGTGTACGGAGCCACAGGACTACTGAAGCACCTGCAGGTTCGTCATCACTCCTCCATCGCGCCCTCCCATCACACCCTCCCATCACGCCCTCCCATCACGCCTTCCCATCACGCCTTCCCATCACGCCTTCCCATCACGCCTTCCCATCACGCCTTCCCATCACACCCTCCCATCACGCCCTCCCATCACGCCCTCCCATCACGCCTTCCCATCACGCCTTCCCATCACGCCTTCCCATCACGCCTTCCCATCACACTCTTCATCACGCCCTCCCATCACGCCCTCCCATCACGCCCTCCCATCACGCCCTCCCATCACACCCTTCCACCCGCCCTTCCCACCACGCCTTCCCATCACGCCTTCCCATCACGCCTTCCCATCACGCCTTCCCATCACACTCTTCATCACGCCCTCCCATCACGCCCTCCCATCACGCCCTCCCATCACGCCCTCCCATCACGCCCTCCCATCACACCCTCCCATCACACCTTCACCCAAATGAGGATGAGGTTCCCCTTTTGAGTCTGGTTCCTCTCAAGGTTTCTTCTTCATGTCATCTAAGGTAGTTTTTCCTTCACTACAGTCTCCATGGCTGCTCATCAGGAGTAAAAACACATTGTTCACCTTCACTCTTAAATTCTGTAAATCTGCTTTGAGACAACGTCTGTTGTGAAAAAAGCGCTATGGAAGTAAACTTGACTTGACCTTCAATTACACTTTGTTTACACCTCCATCATCACTCTAATAACATCTTCACTTGCTCCTCAATCATAGCTCCATCACCTCTTCCTCAATACTTCATAGGTTTCATGAGAATGTAACCATATCAGTTTTTATTCATCTTAGTCTTGATTTTCATTTAAAAAAATTTTTATAAGACTGTGTTGTAAACTCCTCCCTACCTGTAGGTAAAGTCGAGCTCTCCCTCCATCCTGGTTCAGGAAAAGGAGGTCTCCTTCACCTACCCGAGCTTTATCAGATACACCGTGACCCTGCTGAACCTGAGGGATGTCAGCTCTGCCTCTCTGACTGTGTGGAGTCCTGGCAGCGAGCAACAGCTTCTCATCCCCATCACCGTTGTACACACCACAGACAGCAGCTCCACCACCAGAGGTTCTCACAATCTTTCAGCTCTTAATTCTTCTCCTCAGTAACATTTAAGATGCTGGAATTTACAGTTGAGCTTCACAAAGATCTTTACACAGATTACTTTAAACTAACAAAACACAGTAACTACTACAAACTACAACACGCATCAAAGTGACTACAACACGCATCAAAGTGACTACAACATGCATCAAAGTGACCACAATACGCATCAAAGTGACTACAATACGCATCAAAGTGACTACAATACGCATCAAAGTGACCACAATACGCATCAAAGTGACTACAATACGCATCAAAGTGACCACAATACGCATCAAAGTGACCACAATACGCATCAAAGTGACCACAATACGCATCAAAGTGACCACAATACACATCAAAGTGACCACAATACACATCAAAGTGACCACAATACACATCAAAGTGACCACAATACACATTACAGTGACCACAATACACATTACAGTGACTACAATACACATTAAAGTGACTACAATACACATTAAAGTGACTACAATACACATCAAAGTGACTACAACACTCATCAAAGTGACTACAACACTCATCAAAGTGACTACAACACTCATCAAAGTGACTACAACACACATCAAAGTGACTACAATACACATCAAAGTGAGTACAATATGCATCAAAGTGAGTACAACACCCATTAAAGTGAGTACGATACACATCAAAGTGACTACAACACTCATTAAAGTGACTACAACACATTAAAGTGACTACAATACACATCAAAGTGACTACAACACTCATTAAAGTGACTACAACACTTATTAAAGCAAGTACAATAATGCATCAAAATAACTACTTTACACATCAAAGTAATTACAATATGCAACAAAGTTACTACAACACTTATTAAAGTAACTACAATGCACATCAAAGTGACTGTAATACATATCAGAGTTACTACAAAATATATCAAAGATAAAACAAAACTCAATGGAGCCATGTCACAATACATAAGTTTTGCATTTCACAGCAGTGAGTGGAGTGATTAATGTGTGTGTGTGTGTGTGTGTGTGTGAGATCAGCAGGTGTAGGAGGAGAGGGAGATGGGATCCTGCAGCAGTTCATGGACTCCTATCAGGTCATGTTCTTCACCCTGTTTGCTCTCCTGGCTGGAACAGCTGTTATAGTTATCGGTAAACTCATCATCTCTCACTCATAAACACTGTTTTATTTATTTTAGTGTGTGTGTGTGTGTTTATATCCGATCCACTTGTATTTTTATTCAGATTTGATTGAGTATTGTATCAGTGTCGTCTGTGTGTAATTTTGCTGATCTCCTCTTTCCCTCGCTGCAGTGTGTCACACTATTTTCTCTCCAAGAGACCCAACAGTTCATGCTGCTTTCATCCAGAGAACTCCGCCCCCTCCAGGTACAGCACACACCTCTTCCTGTTCTCGTTCCTGTCTGTTATTCGGTGTGGGTCTTTTTTGACACAAGTACAGCGTGTGTTTCCGGCGTTGTTTTCGTCTCAACTCTGTCTCGTTTCCCACTGCAGCGTCTCCGGTCGTGAATCATTTTAACAGCTCGCTTCATTCCCCCGATCAGAGGAGAAGTCCGAATCCGCGTCTGTTCTCTCCGAGCTACAACTCTCGCTGAAACCTCGCCAAAACCTCACCGTGTGTCCCGACGTGCCTTAACGTGAAGATAACCACACTGTGTGTGTGTGTGTGTGTGTGTGTGTGTGTTGCTTCCTGATATTTACTTTTGCTGATTTGTGTATTGTTTTTGTTTGTTTTTGTTTATTGTGGAACTGGTTATTTATAATCCCCTTGATTTTTTTTTTTAACTCTGGGCATTTTTAATTTAGTCGATCTGATGACTCTGTGAATACGTGACAACTCAGGACCTCACACCCGACACGCTTTTCACGTGATGTAGCGTGTTCTTGTTGTTCTAGTATAGTAAATATACTAAGTCCTCACTGAATCCGTCTTCGTCACGCAGCACTCTGAAATAGCCAGTTTTTGTGTATTTGTAAAGTGAAAACGTTTTTCTACTGTTTGTGACGAAGCTTTTACGCGTCTCGTCCGAGCCAACCGGCAGCTTCTCCATTACTCATGTGAAACAACCGCGCTTTCTTCAGTTACTGCTCATATCCGGGGTACAGAAGGTTCGAGACCATCACCTGTCTATAATAATAATAATGTTGAGTGGTGATGTTCAGGGGAATTTGTGAGTTTTCTGATGGGAGATCAGCAGTAACACTGAGACACATGTGCTGCAAGCTGATTGGCTGATCTCGCTCATGATTATAACACGATCCCTAAATGAACCACAGTAATGCAGTATTCTAAATTGCCCCGCCCCCTTATAATGACTCCGCCCTCAACCTTCTCACATGGCTCCAGTATTTCAGGTCGTGTGTCGTGGCTGATCAGGTAAATGAAACTCCGCCGGTCTGTAGTTTTGTGAACTGCTGTTTATAATTGTTTATTTGTAATTGATTAGTCAGCAGTTTTCAGGTATTATGATGTAAATTGGGTGGAAAGTTTTTGCTCGACGCGATCAGCTTTATTAGAGAAAAAGAAGAGAGTATACGATTTATTTAGGTGTACAGATTTAAGAAACCCTGATGATTTATTTACTCAATTTATTATAATTAGAAGATTTTCTACTTTAAGCAACACATCCAGTGGAGTCTCTCTAAAAATCTATACAAACTTTTCTCTCCTGAAATGGAGAATTTGTGGTTTAGTTGATATTTTTGAGGAAATAAAGTTTGTGGACTTCCTCACGTATCCAAACGTGTTCTGTACACGTGACTTTTGTGAATAATTCAGACGGAAATTGTGATATATTTTTTTTTAACCTGTATTCCTCAAGGGGCAGAGGTTCAGGGGGCAGGGTTTGGATCTTCAGGGTCAGGGCTCAGAGCTTGTGGATCAGGGCTATGGGGTCAGTGGTCAGGGTTTGGAGCTTGCACGTCAGGCCTCGGTACCACATTTTGTGTGTGTGTTTTTTTTCTTGTTCAGCCTCTAAGACTGCAGCAGAGTATGAAATCAAATCCATATTTTGGCTTTAAAAAAATTCTCCTGTGAATCTCATGTGAAACTTTGACAATGTGAGTTTTATATTTTGAGGAGTTCAGCCTCACCTTCATCCTCATCCTCCTCATTTTTTGAGTTTGTATTTCAAATCAATGTCATGATTATATTTCAATAATTGTTTAACTGCTTTACTGTAACATTTCTACATCTGTTTGCTCTTTTGCTGAATAAATACTTTTTTAAAATCTTCTTTGTTTTTTTTTAAACGGTGTGTGTGTGTGTGTGTGTGTGTGTGTGTGTGTGTGTGTGTGTGTGTGTTTGTGTGTGTGTGTCACATTTTGACTGTATGACGGTTTGTTATGTTTGTGTTCCACCAGGGGGCGCTCTAGCAGCACAACAGCCGCTTATATTAATTGATATGAGAAATTTCATTGAGATTAGAAACAGCTGACTCTGAGCTGAGATTAAATCATTGTAAATGTTGTAATAACTATGTAATAATGAAAATGCAGATGATTT
Source organism: Silurus asotus (assembly GCA_024362625.1). Lineage (NCBI taxonomy): Eukaryota > Metazoa > Chordata > Actinopteri > Siluriformes > Siluridae > Silurus > Silurus asotus. The sequence goes on from MU551668.1 coordinate 74,375, forward strand.
ACGGCTCGTTAACACAAAACTCGTTACAAACAGAATGTTTCACTTCATTTTCTTTTTCTTTAAAACATTTTAAATATAAAAAAATTTACCTCCCCCAATTCCAGAAAATGTGGGACTGTAAATTAAAATGCAATGATTTGCAATATTTTTACAATTAAAAAATGTAACCATTTTAAGGAAAAGGATTATTCTGAATTTGAGGGCAGCAACTCAGCCTGTAGTTTGTTTCAAACATCTTGGAGAACTAAGTACAGATCTTCTGTGGATGTAGGCTTCAAATCCTGTCTCTTCATGTAATCAGACAGACAAAACTATTTCTTCTTGTTCTCTCTCTCAGCATTGAGGACACCAATAATCCTGACCACATCTCCAACTCCATCTGCAGTAACGGAGCTCCAAACCTGCAGGAAACCTGCACCGTATTTAACTCTTTATTGTACCGCTGTCCAGATCTTGTCTCAAACATGCTACAGCAAATACATCTAATTTCACAAAACACAGTCCTGAGCTCCTGCTCCAGTTCCTCTGTTTCCATGTTGGAGGTTTGGCTTTTTACCTGCAATTCTTCTATGAAGATCACTTCTGGCCAGACTTCTCCAGACAGTAAAGGGGTCTTCCTGGGTCCCACTAGTTTTGACTTTAGTCCTTAGCTGATGGCACTGTGAACATCATCTGATGTTGAAGTGAAGAGCGCATGGTGTGTCTGTCATCTGCTGTATTAGGGTTCCTTGTTAGACCACTGCATCTACACCACCATCCAACCAAAGATCCCCGACTTTGTGTACATTTACAAAAAAGTGCAAAAAGAGGAACTGAAAGAGTCATTTTGTAAACTGATCAAAACTTTTTACTCTTTTATTTATGAAAGTATTTTTATTTACACCATTTTTTACACACCTGCACAAATCTTTTACAGATGAATAAAAACCTGCAGAAATAAAACTTAAAAAATGTGTGTGTGTGTGTGTGTGTGTGTGTGTGTGTGTGTGTGACGTCAGGAGCAGAGAAAAGAGTCGGTTCGTGTGCTTGTGCGTCAGTGTGTTGAGGAAGAGGAGGAGGAGGAGAAGGAGGAAGGTCTCCAGCGCGTGCAGGTTGGCTCTCCGGTATTAAGCGGTATGGAGATGATGGACTCGGTCAGCGCGCGCCTGTGGAACCGGACCGCTCTCACGTGAATAAATTGGCCCGGGTTGTTGGTGAAGTTTGAACGCTGGCAGAGTGACTGATGGAGAGTCCCGGTTCGGGTTCGGGTTCGGGTGAGAAGCCCAGCAAGGCGGCGGAGTGTCTGAGCGAGCTGAACCGGATCATCGAGACGCAGCACGAGCTCCTGAAGTGGCAAAAGGAGCGGATCGCGGAGCTCGAGCTGCAGGTCGCCGAACTGCGCAGTCGCAACGCGCGCGTGCTCGACGAGTACGAGAGGCACCTGCGCACGTGCACCCTGCATCAGCATCAGCAGCAGCAGCAGCATCTCAACAACAACCTCAGCATCAGCTCTCACTCCGCTCTTACAGCAATCCAGGAGAAGTAAGCCTTCATTACACACTGAATTCCAGCTGCGCACAGATGTGCACACACACACACACACACATGCAGTTTCCCATCATATACACCTCAAATACTGTTTTCCTGAATCAACTTCACATCTTCATCTGAGATCACATGCATTTTCTGTGGTCCTGCATGAGGATCTTGTCCTCAGTGCAGCATCACAGCCAACATCCTGGTCTCCTCATCCATCTTTATTTCATTAATAAGTCTGGATCTTCACTTATATTCCATATTTTAGATATTTTAGTAGTGAGAAGAGTCTACCTGATCTCACTGCTTCCCATTTCAGAGCTTTTACACAAACATTTCTGAGGAAACTATAATGAATATTTTAGATGTTCAGAGGTGATGAAGAGCTCAGGATGAACCCCTCAGCATGTTCTTCAAGCCGTCATTAGAGCTCATTCCCAAAAATGGAGAAGTTTAGGGAGGATTTTCTTTCATATTTTAACTGAAATTAGTGTAATTGTGTCCGTTGTGCTTTGGCACAGTGTTTAGAGCTAATTATTATTATTATTATTATTATTATTATTATTATTATTATTATTATTATTGTTGTTGTTGTTGTTGTTGTTATTGTCTATTTTAGCACTTTGTCTGAACACAGAGTATGATCAGATCGGACAGAATCTTCATCCAGCCATTGTGTAGATTCATGTTTTCCCCCTTATTTATAGAGCTGATAATGAGAAAGGTAGGATAATAATAACTTATTTGCATATAATGAATAATTCATGAAGTCATTTAGACCAGTTCCTGAGCTTCTGTCACAGTTTGAATCTTTATTTTATTACTTTGTTTTTTTAGTTCAATCTTATTTTTAATGCAGTGTATCATACACACACACACACACACACACACACACACACACACACACACACACACACACACACACACACGCTGTGTATTTGTTATCGTCCTGCTCCACAGCGCTCATCATCTCAGACGTCTGAGAGAGAAGCTCTGATTAAATGTCTTTGATTCAGTAATCAGTGATTTAATTGAATCTGGTTCCTGATTTGTTTTGGAGGAAACTGATTTCTGCTGTTGATTAGATGTTTTTCACCTTTAATGAGGCGTGAACAGGATCCTAACACTCTCACATCCCATGTTCATCACGTCCAGTGTGGAGTTTAGATCAAAGCTTCCTGGAGCTCATGTTTCTTCCAGATGCACATCTGACTCCAGCGTACAGGAAGTGTTTATATTTCTCATCGACACCTGAGCATGATGTGCGTCTGCTTCACATTTCCCACATTTATTCTAATTCGCTGTTATAATGAGCTCCACTCTTCTGGGAAGATGTTCCACTAGATGTTGGATTGTGCTTGTGAAGATTCATTCAGTCACAAGGGAGGTGAGGCTGAAGAACATCAGAGGAGCAGGGACTATAAGTGTGTGAGTGTGTGTGAGAGTGTAAGTGTGTAAGAGTGTGTTAGTGTGTGAGAGAGTGTAAGTGTGTTAGTGTGTGTGAGAGTGTTTGAGCGTGTAAGTGTGTGGAAGTGTGAGTGTGTGAGAGTGTTTTAGTGTGAGTGTGTAGGTGTGTGAGTGTGTGTTAGTGTGTGTTAGTGTGTGAGAGTGTGTGTGAGTGTGAGAGTGTGTGTGAGAGTGTGAGTGTGTCTAAGTGTGAGTGTGAGAGTGCGTGATTAGTGTGTGAGAGTGTTTTAGTATGAGTGTGTGAGAGTGTGTGAGAGTGTGAGAAAGTGTGAGTGTGTGAGAGTGTGTGTAAGTGTGTGAGAGTGTGAGTATGTAAGAGTGGGGGAGTGTGTGTGAGTGAGTGTGAGAAGTGTGTGTGTGAGAGTGTTTTAGTGTGAGTGTGTAGGTGTGTGAGTGTGTGTTAGTGTGTGTTAGTGTGTGAGAGTGTGTGTGAGTGTGAGAGTGTGTGTGAGAGTGTGAGTGTGTGTAAGTGTGAGTGTGAGAGTGTGAGAGTGCGTGATTGGTGTGTGAGAGTGTTTTAGTGTGAGTGTGTAAGAGTGTGAGAGTGTGTAAGTGTGTGAGAGTGTGAGAGAGTGTGAGTGTGTGAGAGTGTGTGTAAGTGTGTGAGAGTGTGAGTGTGTAAGAGTGTGTGTGAGTGAGTGTGAGAGAGTGTGTGTGAGAGTGTGTGTGAGTGTGAGAGAGTGTGTGAGACTGTTTTAGTTTGTGTGTATGTGTGTACGAGTGTGAGAGAGTGCGTGTGAGAGTGTGTGTAAGTGTGAGAGAGTGTGTGAGAGTGTTTTAGTTTGTGTGTATGTGTGTGTAAGTGTGAGAGAGTGTGTGTGAGTGTGAGAGTGATATAGTTTGAGTGTGTGAGAGTGTGAGTGTGAATGAGAGAAAGTGTGTGTGTTAGTGTGTGAGAGTGTGTGAGTGTGAGAGTGCGTGATTAGTGTGTGAGAGTGTTTTAGTATGAGTGTGTGTGTGTGAGTGTAAGAGTGTGAAAGAGTGTGAGTGTGTGAGTGTGTGAGAGTGTGAGAGTGTGAGAGTGTGAGTGTGTAAGAGTGAGGGTGTGTGTGAGTGTGAGAGAGTGTTTTAGTTTAAGTGTGTATGTGTGTGTGAGAGAGTGTGTGTGTAAGACTGTGTGTGAGTGTGAGAGAGTGTTTTAGTTTAAGTGTGTATGTGTGTGTGAGAGAGTGTGTGTGTAAGACTGTGTGTGAGTGTGAGAGAGTGTGAGAGAGTGTTTTAGTTTAAGTGTGTATGTGTGTGAGAGAGTGTGTGTGTAAGACTGTGTGTGAGTGTGAGAGAGTGTGTGAGAGTGTTTTAGTACAAGTGTGTATGTGTGTGTGTGTGAGAGAGTGTGTGTGTGAGTGTGAGAGTGATTTAGTTTAAGTGTGTACGTGTGTGAGTGTGTGTGAGTGAGTGAGAGTGTGAGTGAGAGTGAGAGTGTGAGTGAGAGTGTGAGTGTGTGTGTAAGTGTGTGAGAGTGTGTGAGAGTGTTTTAGTTTAAGTGTGTATGTGTGTGCGTGTGTAAGAGTGTGAGCGTGTGTGAGTGTGAGAGAGTGTGTGAGAGTGTGAGTGTGTAATAGTGTGAGAGTGTGTGAGTGAGAGTGTGAGTGTGTGTGAGTGTGAGAGAGTGTGTGAGAGTGTGAGTGTGAGTGAGAGTGTGAGTGTGTAAGAGTGTGTGTGAGTGTGAGAGAGTTTGTAAGTGTGTGAGTGTGAGTGTGAGTGAGAGTGTGAGTGTGTGAGAATGTGAGAGTGTGTGTGAGTGTGAGAAAGTGTGTGAGTTTGAGAGAGTGTGTGTGTGAGTGAGAGTGTGAGTGAGAGTGTGAGTGTGTAAGAGTGTAAGAGTGTGTGTGAGAGTGTGAGTGAGAGTGTGAGTGTGTAAGAGTGAGAGTTTGTGTGAGTTTGTGAGAGTGTGTGAGTGAGTGAGAGTGTAAGTGTGAGTGTGAGTGTGTAAGAGTGTGAGAGTGTGTGTGAGTTTGTGAGAGTGTGTGAGAGTGTGAGTGTGAGTGAGAGTGTGAGTGTGTGAGAATGTGAGAGTGTGTGTGAGTGTGAGAAAGTGTGTGAGTTTGAGAGAGTGTGTGAGTGAGTGAGAGTGTAAGTGAGAGTGTGAGTGTGTAAGAGTGTGAGAGTGTGTGTGAGTTTGTGAGAGTGTGTGAGAGTGTGAGTGTGTGTGAGTGTGTGAAGGTTGAGATCTGAGCTCTATAGCTGGCCACTCAAGATCTTCCTCTTCAAACCATGTACACCAGATCTTCATGGAGCTGCTTGTGCACAGGTGCATTGCAATGAAGGAACAGTTTTGGGTTTCTGAGTTCAGGTGAAGGTACAATTTTATGCTCCTGCATCCAAAGACGTCTGATAAAATCGTGTCCTTCCGGCTTTGTGGTAACAGTTTGTAAAAGAACCACATATGGCAGGAAAAGTCAGGTGTCCCAATACTTTTGTCCACATTGTATTGCATGTGAGAACCTCATGAGATTTCTGGCAGAACATGAACTCAAAACTACATGTAATCAACCCATGAATGTTTCTAATAAAGTGTCCAGTCAGTAAATTAGCACCAAAACCTGCGAAACATCTACAATTTTACACACATTTCTAATTCATTTATCTCCAACTTGTCTCTCTCAGCATAGTGTCCAGGTGTTAGCATGGTGTTAGCATGATGTTAGCGTGATGTTAGTGTGATGTTAGCGTGATGTTAGCGTGATGTTAACATGGTGTTAGTGTGATGTTAACATGGTGTTAGTGTGATGTTAACATGATGTTAGCGTGATGTTAACATGGTGTTAGCGTGATGTTAACATGGTGTTAGCGTGATGTTAACATGATGTTAGCGTGATGTTAGCGTGATGTTAGCGTGATGTTACATGGTGTTAGCGTGATGTTAACATGGTGTTAGTGTGATGTTAACATGGTG